>JYFJ02001450.1:0-79733 GCA_000934665.2 Catajapyx aquilonaris
TTCATTTCCTCCTTAATATTGCTTGAGATCTAAGAAGATTTCGGTGTAATTATCCACGCTTTTTTTCCCCGTGCGAAGAACGGGTACCGCTGCTAGTACTACATAAGAGGCGCAAACATTCGATTTTTGCGTCTCTCTGTTTTGGGCGTTGCCAAGGCTGGCAGCCATTTTGAAGTGTGTGGAACGCCAACGAGGTATAAATAGGGTGCAGGCAGGCCGTCAAGGTCCGCGGGGGTCCGCCGCCATTGATGGTTTTGGCTGCCACGGGAATACACGGCAATAACAATTTACTTACCCATTCCAATATCGAATTCAAATTCGCGCGTGTTCTTGCCGTGTAGTTGCCATGGCCGCCAAAACCATCAAAGATGGCGGATCCTATTTTTGCCTGTACCCTATTTATACCTCGTTGGCGTTCCACACATGTCAAAATGGCCGCCAGCCTTGGCAACGCCCTAAACAGAGAGAAGCGAACATCAAAGGCGCCGACAGAAGTTTGCGCCTCTTATGTAGTATATGCTCCCTGACACTGCTTTGTAGCTAACACTCCTGCCAGGTGGATTCATGTACTTAGTGGTTGCCTAGGGAGCAGGATATGAGTGTGATAATCGTGACTGCAAAAGAGGTGATCTCGCAAAATGCTATCAGTCATTATTATCAAGCACATAACCATCTTGCTCCCTAGGCAACCCATGTAATGTGAGCACATCCACCTCTCAGGGTGATCTCCTTACAAAGAGGTGTCATGTTTGTCGCCCCATGTGTCTAGGGGCAGGCCAATGTTTCTGGTCATCTACCTTGTTACCGGTTGGTCCCTTGACATTTCTCCCCCCTACATTTTCGACTTGTTTTGTCCCAAGGAATACACTGACTGTTGCTGGACTTACTGCAGTTGAATCCGGATATAACAGCTTAGGCCATAACACACTTTCGGTTATAACAGGCTCGAAATGCCAGGCCCAGCATACTTCCATAAGGCCCTGTGTATTTTTACTCCTGATATAACAGACTCATTTTTCACTTCACCTTGGCCATAACAGACATTTCTTGGCCCCTCAGTGGGAATACATGCTGCTTTTGTAACTGTGGCTTGTATCAATGACTTAACATGGCAGATCTCACCTCTCAGGGTTCCTACAGTAATTAGGCCTGCTAGAATTTTCATAAGGACTACATTAAGTTGTGTTAACTACATAATTATTTAAAACTGTGTTATCAATGTTCATACTATTCAAGCAGCATCAGATGATTTTATGAAAATTATTTCTGTCACAGAGTAGCCGAAAATGTTCTGAGCGTCTGAATTTGGTAGAGAGTTGGCAATGGTATGGCAGGGGGTGGACATTGTGTTCATATTCACTTTATGTACTATATCGCTCAAAAGGATAGAGACGATTGGCATTTGATTCAAGTGCAAGTTGCACTTGAGTCAAATGCAAAATCGTCTCTATCTTTTTGGGCGATATAGTACATTGCATCCCCAATATGTGACATCATGCCCTCTCACTGTTCCATGCAATACATGGCTGGACATAATAGCAGTCCCTTGGAAATTTTCTGGTGCGAGAGGAGCGAGTGGTGTTCACCTCTCATGCCAGAAAATTTCCAATTTGGCGATTAGCACTTTTCTGTTACCCTACATTTGCAGACCTTTCTTTCCAAACCATTACAGGGTGTTTCAGAGTCACGGGTCAAGCGCGCGCGAGGGGGTGGGGAAAAATCGTAGGTGGCGACAACCCTGGTTGGTTTTATAAAACAATTAGAAATACGGCAGTAATCAATCTATTTATTATGGCCGTACGGCATGACGTCACATCCTTTCTGTTCGAATTGAGTGGCGCGGACTGGCAGGTTGAACCTGGTTGAACGGCTTTTTAGCCTCGCAGGTTGCACTGAAAAAGGCGCTCTCATGCTACACCGGCAGGGTACTGAACACACCACTGTACAGTAGTACACTACTTTGTACAGTACCCTGCCGGTGTAGCATGAGAGCGCCTTTTCCGGTGCAATCCGCAAGGCTAAAAAGCCGTTCAACCTGCCAGTCCATGCCATTCAGTTTGAACAGAAAGGATGTGACGTCACGCCGTGCTGCTGTAATAAATAAATTTATTACTGCCGTGTCTTAAGGGTGTTGCTAGTGTTAAGCCAAGACGTTCATGTCCTAGGTTCATGTGTCAATAGAACCATGGACGTGGCTGAGGCTAAGGTTGTTTGTTTGGATAGGTGTAAATGGCGTAGGTTAATTAATGGGTAAATTGGTCTGAGGATAAGGCTTCCTTTGGTCCGGTGAGTAGAGGGGACGTCCCTGGCGGGGTCGATGAGGTGCAAGTTGGTGCCATACACGTCGGTGTGGCCAGGGCGTCCGGAATACTGGCTGGTGGCGAGGGGGCTTGATTTGGCGAAGTACCATATTGCATAGTGTAATATTTAACTTTAATATTCAGTGTCTGTCGTCTGAGATGGGCAGGGGTGGGGGTGTGGGACGGGTTATTTATAGTTTTATTTTCACAAGTTTTAATTTAGTTCTAAGTTGGGTTAGCTTGTGTCTCCCTTCATCGCTGACTACCCCTCATAGGGAAATGTCGTGATGCTGTTTTTGTTTTTGTTGTTGATTACTCCCGTATTTCTAATTGTTTTATAAAACCAACCGGCGTTGTCGCCACCTACGATTTTTCCCCACCCCCTCGCGTGTGCTTGACCCGTGGCTCTGAAACACCATGTATAAGGAATTGCTTTACACATGCTTGTACAGGTGTGTGTTTGAATGGTGTCCTACTGGAAAATGATGGGGAACTGCTCTCAGGAGGAGTAGGCCTGGCTAGAGGCAAGTGGGGAGGTTTGGGGAGGACGAACTCTGCCACAAAGGTGCAAACACCAGGCTATAACAGAAGTGTCTATGACAACATGACTGACTTTGTGAATGGGCATCCTCCATGCATCAAGAAGGTTAATGGGAAGTCAAATTAGCATAAAACTTCCACATTTTCATATTAATTAACTGATTGTAAATTTATAGACATTGTCCCAATTAGGTTCATGCTACAGATGTAACAACTGGATTGCATTATTTTTCATTCATCTCATCTGACCTCATTCATGACATTAGCCAGTGCATAGCTGTAAGGAGAGTTTCCCTTGTGCAAATGCAGTATTTCCACAAGAGGACTTGGGAAGTGGGCTTGATTTACACATTTATATGAATAATTCATGTATACTGGAAGTGTTGCAGTCCTTTTGAAGGCACCCATTTTTCACATGTTGTTAATTGTAGATGCATTGTTACAGATATTCACATACTTACAAGGGAAGTGTCTGTAGTGCAATCGGCCAATCGGCCCGAAAATGACACTAGGGGTAAATCGCAGGCCAGAAATTCATTGGTGAAAGTAAAAAGTCGCATTAGCCAAGCGTTTTTGAGATATGGGCGACTATAGGTGCCCGGCAAACACGAATAAGTTATTATTTACTGAGCTTGTGACTATTCATTTTTCCGAATATGAAGCCATGGAGAGAGTAGGTAAGCATCGGCAGAAGAAAAAAAAAGTAATGCACTTCCCAGCAAGCTGTTTATTTATTCCTGTTGATTGCAAAAGGGAAGATATGCGGTGATAAATGGTGTTGGGGAAGAAAAAAAAAGAAAACGATGCTCCGAGAGACCGAGACGAGAGAGGGGGGGTGGGGGGGGAAGTCGCTTCCCGCGGGCTTGAACGCGGAGACTTCGGATCATGACGCGGACGCGCTACCGGCTGAGCCACGAAGACTGTTTATAATTTCTTCTGCCGAATGCGCCCCATTGTCACCGAGCAGGTTTGCCGGGCACCTATAGTAGCCCATATCTCGAAAACGCTTGGCTAATGCGACTTTTTACTTTCACCAATGAATTTCTGGCCTGCGATTTACCCCTAGTGTCATTTTCGGGCCGATTGGCCGATTGCACTACAGACACTTCCCTTGTTAGTAATTTCTCTTAGTGATAGTTGCATCCTAATGATGCACCAGTTAATGTCACACGATGTCTCATCAGAGAAAGCTTAAGATTGCTAATTCAAGAAACAGTAATATTCACTCTTCAGGTGACAGATCTCTCCCTCATATGAAAGATGAAGCCAGGATGTATAGCTTTTAACATGTATTGTACTTCATATTGCAAGTAATTTTTCAAGCATTGCATCCTAGAAAGTTACAATGTTGTGTAGATTCTCAGTGTTAACGTAGTGTGAGTAGCTACTTATCCCTTGGGTGCTTCTTCACTTATGCAGGAAACAATTTAACTGCAATTTAATTTCCAATTATACTGGGCATATTAAAATATTCGACCGTGAATGGATTGCACTCCAATTTCAGCAGGTTAGACAAACACATTTAATAAATACACGTACCTACTAATTTCCCAAGTTACCTTAGGGCTTAGAGCATGAAAAATGCAGCTTAACATACTGCATGTTCATAAGAAGTAGGCCTAATGAAATACTTTTGGATGATTCATAAATATTTGGTTTAAGCTTCAAGATTGCACTACGCATTGTGGCAAGGTTGTTTTAGAAATTATCTTGAGCGATGTAACGTTTATATCACAAAATAATCTGACTTGACCATCTACAAGGAGTGCGTTATATTATACCTGATTCAATTATTCGACACCAAAAAGTGACTCGAATCGTTCTATCTTTCAGGTTACTAGCCCTGGCAGGAACCATTGAATATGTTTCTATCATGTCTGGAAAATTCTACTTACTGACGATTTCAAAAATAGGAGTGCCTGCCAGGCATTTATGTACTTTCATAGTGTTTATTCTATGGTTCATTGACTTTTTTTTACATATACACAGTACTCCCAATTATCCGGGCTAATGACTGCACGGGTGTTGCCGGATAATCAGGAAATGGTCCTAGACATTGTAAAAATGAGCTATTCACAGGTTTTAATGCACTCCCCTGTACAGAAAATGCTATACTCGGTTGAATCAAAATAAGAAAACTTACCATAGATTTTTACTTTGTCTTCTAGAAAAAGTACAAATCTATGGTAAGTTTTCGTATTTTGATTCAACCGAGTATATCATTCTCTGTACAGTAGCACATTAAAACCCTGTGAATAGCTCATTTTTACGTACAATAGAGTACCAGTGTTGGCACTGGTGTACTGCCAATTTAGCAGTATGTAGTTGTGGGACGGAAATTCGACCCATTTTTTGGGACTTTAAAATGATATTTTTTTGCGATTCACGGATAATCGGTTAATCGGGAGGACAGTGTACTCAGGTTTCAGATGACATAAATTTCACAATTTAATACTAAACACGATAATGTTAATATGGAGAGATATAAACCTTTGCATTTTAAACATATAATTAGAGTCAAACTGCTGATACTACATAATAATTATTCAGCTGTTTATTTTTATCAACATTTATTAGCATCTAATGATCGGTCGCCAACCCTTCGCCTGATCGTGATTACTCTATAATGATGGGTCTTGTTACGGGTTATTACAGAACACTAGTTGTTTACCTGGAATTCTAGTCGGATTTCCTTTGCGTGTTTAATGGGCATGATGACAAATCCCTCGGGGGATTAACGTCAATGAACGTTGCATTGAGTCATTGGCTTATTGTCTAAGAGAAATCCAAACACGCTGCCTCTTTATCCTGACGTATACACTGCACTTGCATGAAGGGTGGCCTAGTGCTTCAGGATACAAGCACTTCACATATTGGAAGCATTACACTCTGGTTACAGAATGATTTAAAATGTGCAGTACATCTTGTCATGGAACATAGACTGGAGTTTATTTATTTACATATTTACACGTACGAGTATTTATTAATTTATAACAGATTTTCTTTAATACGTCTTAATTTCTTCTCATTTCCTTTTCTCTCTATATAGTATTATACCTGGGGCAATGACGTTGTTATAAAGATTTGGCCGTTGAATACAACTAAATTGATATTAAATGCTCGTATGTGACCACTAATTGTGTGGAATATAATTATATTGCAGGTGCAGTTTGTGCTTATTGTGCTACACCAGGCTCAACTCTTGTTCACTGACTGCGATTACCCGCGTTTCCAGTGCTACTGGGGATTGTTTTTTGGGACTTGGATATTCTTGTTATTCTTAGAATTTTACATAGAAAATTACCAGGACAGAGCAAGAGCACAAAAGGTAGGCGATGTCAAATACAGTATTATTTTGTAAAATTGAAGCAACGATTTTTGAAACTATTATTATTTACTTCTTCTCTATTCCCAGGCTAAAGACAAGAATCTGGTGGACACTATTTCGTCGTTCATCCCTTGTCACAACCTCAACGGACACATGAAATCTATCAAGGTGGGAACGCAATGCATGGCAGACGTAATCCACAATGCAAAGTCACTTTTATAATGTTGATCTTGTTTGAATCCGCAGAATGGAACTGCCAATGGAAAAATACCAAATGGGAAAGTTATGATTGGAAATGGACATGCTATGAATGGAGACGTAAAAGGAATGAACGGGAATGTAACGAACGGCAACGGAGTAATGAACAACAAGAATGGGAAACCTGATGACCAAGTGGCACAAAACAACATGATCAACAGAAATGGCTTCAGGAAGAGCAACGATTCTAACAGAAAGCTGAACTGACCATTACTTAAATGTTATCGAAACATGAAATAGTTGTTATGGAACGTCATATCAGTACAGTGAACTTTGAAAAACTGGCGATCGGCAACCAAATCAGTACTGATGTTAGGCGAATTGGGTGAAACAGCTGTAAAAGTGCTCAATAAGGATTCATTGAGCTTCAATTTACTTTGCGTCAAAGTGTTTTGTGTTTAATACTGCCTAACCGTACTGTTTCTAAAGACTCAGTTGTACATAAGGGCAATATTGATCATCAATCTTCTGTAATGCAAGGTTCATACCAGAGGTCAATAATTCCCGCACTGAGAGTGTATCTAGTTTTTCATGGTTAAGTACAGAATATCCGTTTAGTGTGTCATTTGTGTAACGAATCTGTAAATATGATGATGTACTGTACATAATTTATTGAAATGCAAGTCTAGGTAAGGGATACCGAGCAATAACGTTAGAAAAAGGCTTCTTAAATGCAAAACATAATTTATAATTACATATTATGATTTTATAAGCGTCAACGCCCTTTCGAATAGTCAATCTCTTGAAGATAATTATGAATTCCACATTGCAAAATTGACACTTGGGTCTGCATTATTGCCAGTGTCAAATGTGAAAAATTTGCTTATCGAAAATACAAACTCGTGTAACAATATTGCAAGATGTGGTCAAAATACGCTCGTATTATTAAAATAAAGAATACTGTACAAAAAATGTCATAGTTTTTGTTCATACTGCATATTTAAGACTACTCGATAGATAATGACATTGTTAAAAGGATGCCCATTTGGTGATGGAAAAGAGAGACAAGATGAATAACTTACTCTTTTTCTGGGAAAAAGTAACACCTTTTCGGTTCATCGGAAAAGTCCGAATTTTCCAATAAAAATTTGCTTTAATTTAGGCTCATAAATATTTCCTGTGACAAATATTTCACCCCTTAACAAAAATCCTATTGCTGAGGCTATACAATAACTCTTTATTTGAAAAGTTATTAATCCTCAAAGCCATTACGCATAACATCAAGGCCTGATGAGAGTATATCCGGCGTAGAAAGGTTAGAAAATGCAATTACATCACTCGTCAGACCTGATTTTTAAAAGTGCAATTCGAATGCCCTTGTTATGATCTTAAAAAAAACCCTGATAAGATTGAAATGATATGTAATACACGTGTGAATCCCAATCGACCTTCACGCACTTAATTGTCATTACTGCTTTGTGCAACGAATGGATGTGTGACATCCAAGTCCACTGGCCATGAGGAGGGTACGTTGATTAATCGTGGCATAATTATATCCGTGGGTAAAATCAGTGAATCGTATGATCTGTAGACTGTGGCTTTTTCTTGATGTAAAAATGTGCATTGGTACTAATTGATATCAGCTTGAAAGATCATTTACTTACTTTTTTTGCCATATCCTTCCAAAATGATATTATTTTCCACCGACCGACGCGAAGTTGATTCTTTATCTTGAAAGTAAGGAAGAATCCCGTTCAATTAGAGAAGGAACGTTATGCAATTGAGCCGACTGTCATCATTTTTAAATTACTCCGAGATTTTCTCAGAAGGGTCCGGTTATTAATGCATGTTTTACGGCGTATGTCTAGGGTAAAGCCGGAAAAATTACTTTTTTTCTCTTTTATAGTGATGACATTGCTATATACAACTGCTATTTCATTAATTAGTGTAGTAGGCAGTCACTGTGAGGAAATCTAAGTGCCGGAGGCTGCATCTGCTACACGCAGGGCTGTAGTAAAATGCGATAAATAACGTGATATCAGAAGTTAATGACACCATTATGCGTCAAAAATATCTGGCGTGTGCATTCACCAGTGATTTTTTTAAAATCTTACATTAATTTAGGGTACAAGATGTGGGGGAGAAGAGCAAATTATTCATATTCAATTTCCCTTCCAGGTTTTAAAAACGATCGAATCTTTGGTGAATGTGAAAATGAGGGGGTTAAAAATATAGAAATGAAACTTTCTCTTGTTAACCCCTGACATTAACAATGGAGCCCCAACAGCCAGGGGGGTATTGTTTGAAAAGGTTTGTTGATGCCGGAACAGACAGCATAGTATGCACGTCAGAGACCAAGATGAATGGGCCATCACTTGGTGATTTTGGCGGGTTGACAAGTTTCTACATATAGATCCCGGAGTATATGTCACCCACGTGACTGGGACATGATAGGAACATAAAAATGGTCGGATAATAATATGATAAAAAGACTTTTTAATGAAATACAACAAAATACATACAAAAATAATATGAATTACAGTATTATGGATATCTAAGAAATAGTGAAGTGTTGTTTGATTTTTTGCTTTATTTAGACTTTGTCGGCCTGCAGCACATGACACTTGGACGACCCTCCTCCTCCTTCGCATGTTTACATTTACATTTACATACTCCTCATAAAACAAAACTGTGATCATAGGGCTACTGAACAATAATATTACAATTTAACTAAGACAACACGAAACAAACATTCATACGTATACAAGCGTAAATGTAACGTACCCTACCTCGTAGTAGAGAACAGCATTTGATGAGAAAACATAAATGTATAGCTGGTGAAAAAAGTGTGTTGCATTTTTATGTTATTACGAATAGAAACGTAATTAGACATCCGAGCCTTCGTTGCTAAGGCTCTCCACTTCTTTAACCACAAGATGTCCATAAGTGTTAGGATGCTGTTCTATAGTCTGAGCGGGACGATAGTATACGTCTAGGAGACAGATTTCCAGAGGGCGAATTTTCGGGATTCTATACTGTCAGTCCTATAAGATGGTGCACTGTGTTCAACGAATTAGACATGTTGATTAGACACGGTAATTATTTTGTCTGAATGATTATTAAGGTCATAGGAGGATATGGCTGGAACAGGTGGGTGCGTACGTATCTTAAGTGTAACGGTGTTTTTACGAGTAGTATTAAACCTCGATGTGAATGTGTTAAGAGGACCCTGAAGGGTATTATAATACGTTTGTTAAGTGCGTCTGTTATTGCGGTTTTAATTATTTTTATTGCTTACAGAATGTGAGCCGCGGTATCTGCACATATGTATATTGCATTACTGTATCTTGTGATAGACTACGTTACGCTTACTTGTTAGATTAAATACTGTTAGATTTTCCGAGATGTTTTAATAGCCTACGTGTGATCCATTATAACTGAGAGGGGTGTTATATAATATTCCTATTTGTAGCTAACAACTGCCGGTAACCTGTGTGTCCTTCTTCATCTCTTATTGCCCCTTAGAGAGAAATGTAGTGCTGTAGCCTATATATGTATAATTAATTCATTAAAAAGGCTGAGACGACCAGTGACATCTAATAATAGAGATAATGATCATATTGTGACCAGGGCTATAAATTATTAATGAATAGCAAATTTGAAAAAGGGGCGGTGCAACTTCCGACTATGCATCAGCTGTGCGATCATCAAACAAGTGATGGACATGTGCAGCCTATTCTCAAACTCCAGTGTTTCATAGTTCAACAGAGCCTTTAGCGACGAGTGTAAGTGCATCTCTTTTTTTGATTTCACCACCCCGTCAGAGTAGTGCTAACCCACTCATAAATTTTGCCATACCTCTACCCTCAAGTGGTACTGCAAACTCACCCTCTGAACTCCATACCAGTCTTAGTGTACCCAGTGCTCCAGTTTCATATGTCCATGGCGCAATCTATACACAGTCGGGATCTTTCCAGTACTAGCGTAAATCCAACCCAAGTGTAGGTTCATGGTACATCGGTGGATTAGCAATTGGAGAGGCCATCAGTGAGTTCAATGACCTATTCTTTACACCAGGTTGCTACGGTTTTACTGAGACTTGGTCACAGGATGAAAAAGCGACGATGGAGGTGAAAAACTATCAGATTTACCAGTCCCCAGCAACCAGCTTGGCTAAGATCGATAGATATTCGGGGGGTCTGTTACTCCTGGCCCATACTAGTCTGAAGCCAGAAATATTGTAATTGATCCTAACTTGATTGTCTTGTATATTACTTTTCCTCCCGCGATTGGAAGAATTACATTTGGTTTAGTATACATTATTCCGCCTTCCCCCCTTTATCGTTCAGTGCTGTCCAAATTCCAAGAATTCATCGACAATAATGCAAACTGTGATGACCGACTATTATACTTATGGGGGATTTTAATGCTAGAATTGCGGACTACAACCAACCAGTGTCTGTCCATGGGACTGGTATCTAAATCCTGAACACCCGAAGTAAGAGACGAAGTAGTTAACTATAGGGGGAGATGTTTTATTCAATTTATAGATAACTACTCATTATGAGTATACTGAATGGAACTACGAAATCGGATCCGCTTGGAGAGTCTACTTTTATAGGAAAGAGGGGAAACAGTGTTGTTGATTTTGCGATATGCTCACGCAAATTAAGAAATTAAATATAGGACTTTAGATTAGAGTATGTGACAACACTGTTTCGGATCCCTTGCTGTAGTGACGGAATTTTTGGTTCTATCTTCGGACACCCCCAAATTATGTCGAAAACAAATCGATTAATTAGGCCGAAGGCAGGCTTTACCTTTCTTAATGATACAATTGACCAACTGGACTGGACCGGATTTGGGGAAATGACTGCTATAAATGCAGCTCAGTCCCTAATATTGTTAATTTCGGGAGTACTAATGGATTTTGGTCTTATCACGCAGGTTAGCAGTCCCACTGTTAGGGTGAATAGACCTGTGTGGTTCGACCAGGATCTAAGGGCCATGAAAAAAACAACTAGGACGCAGTTAAAGAAATGGCGATTATCGGATGACGAAGAGGATAGGTGGGGATTTCCAGACAACAATAGGATGTATAGAAAATGTCTAGTGCAAAAAATTGTATTTTTCCAGTACCACCCAACAAATGCTAGACTCGAAGAGTCCTATAGGGACTTTTGGGCCACTATTAAAAGATTTCATTCCAAAACGAGAGTGACCGAGCTATCACAGGACAAATGGCTTTATTACTTGTTCGACTATTACGATGCTACGACAAACGAACTGTTTTTGGAGGTTCCTATCTGGTCTCCCCATCCGCTGGATCAGGATTTCGAAATGAACGAGCTAAAAAAGTTCTTCACAAGCTTAAAAAATACAAGGCAACGGGGCCTGATTTAATTCCAAATGAACTCTGGAGGTACTTATCTCTTCCTTCAAGAAGCGCTCTGCTGGCTGTACTATAAATAAAATTATGAAAGAATCAGTTTTCCGTGAGGAGTGGGTGGCAGTACTAGTAATTTTGATATTTAAAGGAGGGGACCCCACTGATCCTCTTTGCCATCGACATATTACCTTGATAAAATATACAATTATTACAAAGATTATCACAGCCATGATGGATGATAGATTAAGAAGATGGGCAAAGTATTGGAATATTTTTGCCGGAATTTCAAGCAGGTTTCCCAATTGGATCACCTATTCACATTAAATACTTTCATTCAGAAATATACGGCTAAACCGGAGGGCAAGCTCTACACAGCCTTCATTGACCTAACCAAAGCATTGGATAATATATCCCACGACAAACTATTCCGCAAACTGACTACCCTTGGACTAGGAGATAAGATTCCTACAGTAGTTGATCCGTGCTTATTTATGGGACGGCCGCAATAAAGAGGAATGTCGAAGGACAGAAAATTAGTATAACCAGGGGAGTATGCTTCAGGGAGAGACCTACACTATTTAATATTATTCTTAGCGGATATAGTTGAACTTTGGGACAAAAATGATATCCCATGAGTAAATTTTGGTCCAAATAAGAAAGACCAACACTGTTTACAATTTGCTGATGATTTAGTGATTTTGGCCCACCAACAAATCTATCTCCAAAGATCTCTAGATAGATTGGCAAATTATTTGGATGATAAAGGATTAACATTACTATCAACTTAAATAAAAACCAAAATTATGGTATTCAACAGGAGTGGGCTATCCCGTGAAATGCAGCTCTATTGACACCAAAAGCATCCCATTGAAAATTGTTCACGTTACAAGTACTTAGGGGTTATTTTCTCAGCGTCAGGATTATTTAGGGCTATGCTTGACAATGTTTGTACGAAAGGTACTACGCTTACAAATGCTCTTTGGCCGACGCTCATGAAGTTAAAGTTACGCAAGTTTACACAAGCCATGAAATTATTCAATACGCAAATAATTACATCTGTAATATATGATGCTCCGATCTGGGTCACTAGCTTATTTAAGGAGATTGAAAAGGCTGTCTTTTTTTATCAGGAAATTTTTCACACTCCCGGCAAAAAACAGTGCTACTTACTTCATGAAGCTTGAAACAGGTCGCCGTCATTATTTTGTTCACAACATGCTGGTTCACAAATATCGCGGAACAACAGCGTTGATTGTTAAAATATCCTTTCAGGACCCATTAGGACAAGTCGGATAAATTTCAACGAAGATGACTGTTGTTCCTTGTGTTCCATACAAAATCCTACATCCTTGCACCATTAATTATATGAATGCAGTTTCATTTCGGGTGCTTGGCAAAAGTACTTAGCGGAAATCCCGACTGTCCCACCCGATTCGATACATACTATTTTTTGCGATCTAACGAAAATGAACATATTTTATTCCCTTCACCGTCCGATCATTTGTGATTTAGAGACGAAATCTAAATACCAGACCTCCTCAGTGAGTACCCGGGCCGGTCCAGTCCAATGGGTGATTACCTTATTTCGGGTTTCAAAGTGTAACCGATCTTTTCAAATTGTGAATTGGTTAATATCTATTATAGTGGCATGGTTAACGGTATCGGTCTGTGTTATGTAAACTTGTTTTGTTAAGTGTCCTTGAATTGTAAACTAAATAGGGGCAACTCCCCCCTCAAAAGGTACTGTACCTTAAAAGGAAAATATAAAAAAATACTACTACTACTACTACTACTACTACTACTACTACTACTACTAATAATAATAATAATAATAATAATAATAATAATAATAATAATAATAATAGGTCGGCCTAATTAACATCGAGAAAAATAACGCCTTTTGATAATTAATTTGGTACAGTCCGACATGCACGTGTACTGACGCACACCGTTGTTGTACAGTGTGCCAGTGTTGTTATGAGTGTGCTGCAAACCACTTGTTTCTGTTTCTTACGCAATCAGATATTACATACGGTATGATAATACAAAATGTTGCTTAAGCTGGATAATTTCACACGGGCAAAGGGTCGTCTGTAAATTACGTAGAAAGGGAAGGGGGAGTAGTCCTTGACTCTGCATGACTTTCCATCAGGAGAGAGAAGGAGAAAGATTACAATAATTATTGAGTACGCGAACATGAGTGGCCCGAGATCGTCAGAGACGTGGTTCTCTACGGATATTTGTACCCATGCAAAGCCATGACGACATGAGAAGATAAGAGGGATAGAAAAAATATGAGATGACACGTAATAAAAATGGAAGACCTCTTTTCAAAAACGCAATATGAGTGTTTTGAAAATGTAATTCATATAACAATCGCTACAGCTCGTCCTTCTATTTAAGATGACCTCCTAATCCTATTTTTTTGACAAATATATTGCCTTTTTGAAAAGTAGTATTTAATTTTTCAAACACTGACTCATATGCTTTTAAATATGTGTAAGTCGTTTCAATTCAAAAAGTTGGGTTTCCTGTCTTGAAAAGGTCAGGGGCAAGGTCATAAAATGATTGGGGTGTCGGAGGAGGGAAGGTGTCACGCACTGTATAGGAGTACCTACAATGTTGGAAGAGTTGAAAGCAGTTTTATTACTGTACGTCTAACGAATGGTCCTTCCAGAAAGTAGCTAGTACAGTACAGTATAAAATAGGATGCTGAGATAATGATGCAGGATGTGAAAGTTTTTTTCCCCAAGCATTGACAGTAACTATAGCTCGATGAGTAGCAGGTTGGAATATAATATGCAGCTGGAGCGTTTCATATTGTACATGGTGAGTGATAACTCCACGATATTCAGGCGCACCAGTGAAGTTCTGACTCACCCTCCCATCAGCATAAATGACAGTCCATATTCACTGCTTTATTTTAATGGCATCTTCTCACTGAAACGTGATCATCCTTAGGGTGATAAGATGAAGATTTGTAGTTGTCAAGGGTGGCACATGGTAATTTCAGTGCCGCACTTTCTGTCAGGTGCAAGGCATGATCACTCAGCATCTTCGCGAGAACTGAAGTATGACTAATGTATGAAGAGGAATGCTCTCATACAGCAGCTGAGGTTACCGTCCTGCATAGATGGATTTTGCCCGGAGCGAGTGTCACTTTTACTGAGGGCATATTGTTGTGGTGTATTTTAATTAGTTACTGCAAGGCGACAGTAAAAAGTCTGATTAAACGGCAAGTATGCATTATTTTAAAATTTGAATAGAATAATCACACCTGGTTTCCAGTCATGTATTTGTATTGCTTCTTTTTGTATCCTAAGACTATATTATACGCAACCAATGCTAATGTTTAATAAATCACTTAAAATTTAAACAGATTATGTGAAACTCATTTTTCTAAAGCAACAATTTGTTATAAATCTCGCTTTCAAAGTACTGTAGTTTGTGGCAATATCAATTTTTAAATGTATAAAGTTCGTAGAGCAATGAATATTACCGGTATGTGATACACTCCTCCAACTATTGTTACTATCTACAAAGCATGCGTCCACTAATCGTGACGTAGCTAAAAGCGTCCTTTCGAGTGTCCGTTACTTGTTGCATTGTTTCAGAAGCCTCTGCGTGGGGGTGACCAAAGTTCCCAATTTCTTTACCCTCTGATAGCAAGAGATCTTGCCGGCTGCATTGGATGTCAATCACCTGCACCGACCTTGCGTATCCATCAAGACCTTGAACCTCAAGAAATTCACGATCCTTCAAAGCAGCACTCCCATCATCTTAGGATGCTGATTGATTGGGATATATCATTTCCCACTTTAATCTAGCCTTATCGAAGGATCTGCTTGTGTTAAAAATTCCTTCGACAGACTTTAAATACTGCCAAGAGAGCAATATTGTGACCCGATTGTCTCGCAACAGCTCATGTGCTAAGACGTCTAGTAGAATAACCTGTACTCATGTACACGCTATAATCAGTGCCAGAACCATTTTAATCGTTTACTACAATAATCAATTAAAATACGTAGATTATGTCAATGAGAATATTCATCTGAAGAGCCTAGCGTGTTTTACTCGTATTAATACTGTATGAGTCTGTAAAAACATCAAGGCTCTTCAGTCGCCGTAACAGTGTTACACGATATTCCATTTCTTAATTCGTAATTGAAAGAGAAATGTATTGTATAACTTCTGTAATCTGGCGAGATAAATAGTGATTCAGCAAGATCTTTCAACATATTATTATTGGCGAAGGCTGTCTTCTGACGACACCTCTCGTAAATGGATTTCAGTTTTTCACATATTTGATTTAGACGTAGCCTTACGTAATCTTGCACCCTCTCATAAACTGCGATTATCATAAATGTTTATGGGATGACACTTACTGGAAAAATTAACATGGTTTTCCTATTCTTTAACAGTAGCCTAATATCACTTCGAATTTTCACTTTTAATACCATATTGTATATGCATAGAGTGTCAAAATATTCCCTATAATTTATCTGTCGTAGGAGAATTTTTATCCCCCTAAGAATATGTTGCATAGGCCAGGAGAGGCCAAGAGTCACGCAATCTCGGGAAATACTAAGTTACTGCCAATTTTTGACGCTCTCGTTTTGATGAGCATGCTGTAATAGGATATTAGTCATCAGTTTCGTGACGCGAGTAGCTCCTACACGCTTACAATATTCGGTTTAGCATGATGGGATAACTTGGATAAACCAGGTGTAACACTACTTAGTAGCACGTTACATTATTTTGGAATGTTTTTACACTTATGGGTAAGTCTTCTATCATCCCCACTTTTCCACAAATTAATTTCCTGCATTTCAGTTAATTTCTTTGAGGTACCGTATAGGATTTTCCATAAGTGTAACTGCAAATTTTCTTTCTCAATGAAAATAAAATATAGTCTACATGTAAGATACTTTAAGTTATTGCGAGGACTGTAATTTTTAACGCACCTGATTCTCTGCATTGCTTAATGTAACGTAACGAGACATGTTTGAAGCCTCATTCACATATCAAACTCTACCTAACGTGAAAGTTCATGCCCGTCATGGATCGAGCGACTACTTTCAATGACTTTCAAGCCACCAATAGTGAATGCTTTGTTAATATTGTTACTGAAAATAGTAGCGATAGCGCCATTTTACGTGACATCCAAGGGGAATATATATTTATATTTAAAATTTTATGCAGGCACCATAATTATTATCCAAATCCGTTTTTTTTCATTGTATGGAATTTAGGAAATAACTTATCAAAATTGTATTGTCCGATATTGCTGAATGTATCTTTTTCATGTAATATGTGCCGTCGAAATAAGTTAGTTTACCCTACTGAAATTTTCGATTTAAATGGTACAGTAATATAATTTTATTGTTTGCTTTACCGAGAAACTTTCTCGAACCCACCAGGTTTGCTTGTGGATGTCGCATTTTACAGTATGTAGGTCTGCAGTAGGCTATTATTTTGCAGACGGTATGTACCAAGGAGTCAAATGTTGCATACACTGGTACCGACCGAATGTATGTTATTATCGACGTGAACGTGACACCAAGCAGGACTGATTTCGACATCATCAATACCACTAGAAACACCACTATATGGCGCAATGAAGGTTGACTTGCTGACCGCACTCTCAGTCTCGTTTTATTTTTTTGTCATGTAAAATCAGGTTGTTCCAGCCTCAAATCAGTTATACGCTTGTTGGTATGTATGGGTCAATGATATGTACAGTACCTGCCTGATTCCCATGTACAGTACATGCAGTATTAATGAGGGCTCTTTATACTGGGGACATAAACTAATTAAATTATCAACGTTGGTCATAAAAATTGTGAGAAGTGAAATAAGTAAAATATCTTTTAAAGCTTTCATGCCAAACATATCCTTTCATTCGATAAACCATCATACTTCGAGTTATTAGTGACGGTTTTTTTCAACAATCTAGAGCTTATGTTATATTATAGACGAGTAGCATTTTACCCCAAGACAGCAGCACAACAACCCTTCAGGATGGTACTGATCATGACTCCATTATAATTATTCAATTATTTTTAACGAGGATCCGTACTATTTGTTCCACATTCCCTAATGCATCCACATAATTCCAGTCATTTATACACCACAATGCTGGAATTAATCGATATTTGAAGACATTGCGTGACGCTGGATCGTCTCATGCAATGTTGTTGTGATGCGTGGTTTTCATAGTCATCCAGCGTGAAGCGAATCATTACGCATATATTAAAAACTCACATTATCCGATTTGTCTTCCTTTACGCGTCACATTCTGTTGCATAGAATCGTGCTGCAGTTTGTGCGCGGTTCGGCAGAAAAATTTCATATTCCTTCTGCGTCAAAGCGCAATTCAAGATATGTAATTTGAAAGTAGTTATTGCATAACTGCTTGCGTCAGTGGGCAGTCAAAACTGCCTAGTTCCTGCACTTTTCATATGAACTTTAGAACAACTCATCTCAAGGTTGCGTCCCAACGGGCCAATCCCGATGAAGTCAAAAGACTGGTAATTTCTTTGATGTCATACAGAGCGACATCGTAGGTAGCACATGATGGATGCGATTCTCCGCTTTACTTTCCCGAGTAATAATAATTCTTTTTTATTAGGTTGTTATGTTATGAAGGACACGCAATAAAATATAATTTCTGCTTGCATGAACTGGTTACTGGGAGAATCCCTTCATTCCCTTGCACTTCCACCTCAGTGAACAACTGTAAGTTCTACTTCCATCTTGCATGGCCACTTCCCCAAAATTGTGCCACGAGGTTGCCCTAGGTCCTGGTTTTCGCATTACCTGTAGACTCTCTACCTAGGAGTCAGATTAGGAAATTTATGACTAACCAGAACCTAGGTCATGGTCCAGGAGAGCCCATCAGAGACCGTTATGCGATCGTCACATTGGAAAGTTGCACGTTCTCGCTCCCCACTTTTAATGTAAGCTTCACCTGTCAAGCATGACATTATCTATGTGCGATGGCCCTCGATATGGGACTTCTTCGGGGGCATATATGAATGACCCTTTGTTCATAAAAAATGGCTCTTATTATTCATTGTTTTTTATGTACAGGGCCTGTGCACGGTGGTGAATATCTATTTTCATTGCCATTTTCAACCAGGAGTCAACAACAACAAATTACCACATGCAGAATTAGCTACCAGATTTCGATAAGCAGAATATTCGCATTAAACATTTCTGCATGACTTCAGCTGCATGTTTTTATTGCCATTAGGGCATTAGAACTGAGTAGGAAACTACTTACAATAGTGAACATGCGTCATACAGTAATGAAAAATATACTTTTGCGAATTTACATATAATTACATGAATTAAACAGCCTTTCCATGGGAGAGCTTTGGTTGCTGGTTGCAACGTCCATATGTAAGAACGAGCTTCTTTGTTTGAGAACGAGCTTGTTTGTGAGGCAGTATGTGTTGCGTGGCTCTTCAGAATTAGTGTGCAAGCTTTGGGTTGTCACGCCAATTCAGACTTATTTTTGTAAAAGCTAGAATAATATTCACGGCCAAGTGGCAATTATTCAGGTTCATGGGAATTCACGATGCTCCCCGTGAGTTTCCAAATCGTGAATGGAAGAACTCCACATTTTGTGCGCTTTAGCAAGAAACTCATAAAATTAAGAGTCACAGAACCGTGACTAGGTGACGCCAACACTTGACCAGCCAATAGCCACGTTTAGTTTTTTAGAGACGAAAATTTTCTCCCGCCAAAAAATAACGGCATTAAGCTGTCCTTCTAAGCTGTCTTTCTTCAAGCTTAAGAGCCAATGGCAGGTATGATAGGACAGGCTAGATGGCCACGAAGGCGGGGTAAACCCTAATACGTGTGTGACTCTTCAGGAAACTATCTGGGGGAACAAGCACTACTACTGCAAAAACGAGTAGGCCTACGTGGGTGTGGGAGGGAAAACAGCGCAGCATAATTATGAGGGAGGTGGGAGAGGGGGGAGGGTTGGAAAATATATGGCGAATCCTGGGCCTTCTTTCAGGCGGCGCTAAAATTCTTTTGAGTGAATAAGCTGGATGCTTACATGGTCGAGTGTAACCGGTTTGCATAGGTTTCGAGGGTGCCAGTCTGCGGCCGCTGGACCCAGAAGTTGCATGCGTATCATTAGACGCTCTTTGGGATTACGTAGTGCGGATGAGGGACTGCTGAATAGCGGTGCATACATTGCTCCAACAAAAAGTGATAATATACATATAGTGAGGTCGACTAGTGTGAGTGCTAACAATGGCCAGCACTAAAGTGCCCGTAATGAAATATTTGGATGAGGCGATGTACTACATCTTCCAACAGGATGCAGGTGAGTGCACCTTGAACGACTGTTTGTGCAGTTGAGAGTGTAGCAAACAACGACGGAGAAATATCTATCTACAAAAATAATAATATAAGTAACTGTACATTTTAGGTTATCCTATTCCAATTCTGGATTTTTAAAATAAAATAGTGTCAAATATATTTTTGCGACATGACCTACCCGATTTTCTGCATTTCCTGGAACGTGTCAACAGATCATATAATTTCAATTTGTGCTGATTTCATTTTCTTTGCGCTTTAACTTCAGATCCCAGAACCACCAATTGGTTGCTTATGGAATCGCCATTTCCAACAATTTTCATATGCTTTGCTTACTTGGTATCTATGATGTGGGTTGGGCCATGGTTCATGAAGGGAAGGAAGCCCATGAAGGTCAAGTGGGCTATGATGATCTACAATGCTTTTCAAGTCGTGTTCAATCTGTGGATATCAGGCATGGTAAGCCAGCTCAATTCTATTCTTCAGCTAATTGATTAATGTCCCCCTTTCTCGTGTGTTCCAGATCATTTATGGTTTCATTGTGAACAAGTACAGTCTAGTTTGTCAACCTGTCGACAAGTCAACAAGCCCAAATTCCATGCTGGTAAAAAAACCTAATGGTAATGGTTATGTGGAGAGAATTTAACGAGTCCTGTTTTTGGCATTTTTGCAGATCATAAGAGCGGCATGGTGGTTCTACTTTTCAAAGTATATCGACTTCTTTGACACAGTGAGTAACATATTTTAAATAGAGTGGCCATTGGCCTTCAACATTATTTTCTTTTTCTGCAGTTGTTTATGGTACTCAGGAAGAGGTACGAACAGCTGACGATCCTTCATATGGGCCATCACGGAGTGATTGCCTTTCCCGCCTGGTACACGATTAAGTTTATTCCAGGTGAGCTAAGTTTTTGCACTTGGCTGAACGCACTGTTTTTGCCGCATTTTTTGTGTGCAATTGACTCTATTCCCGTGTGCACCTTTTTTTACAGGTGGAAATCTCACCCTCTTGGGGCTTCAGAATTCTTCTATTCACGTCATCATGTACTTTTATTACTTCATGGCCGGTATGGGACCTCGATTTCAAAAGTACCTGTGGTGGAAGAAATACTTAACCATCATTCAGATTGTAAGTTGAACCCATTCATTGCGTAATTGATAATTTATTCATCATTTTAAAACAAATTCCCACAGTAACAATACAGACATTGGCTAAGAATGTGAGGTAAAGTGTACGCCCAGCTTCATACTTGCACCATTTTAATAGCGATGAAAAACAACAGTAAAAAAGCACTCGATGAGAACTACTCATCTCATATCAGCTAATCGCATGATGAAAACTTCCTTCCTTCACTCGAGTTGTTCTTGAATAGTAATGGCGTGACTGCCTTTTCGCAATGGGGGACATTGTGCACCCACGAAATTGCAAGTGGGAAAAGGCCTCATTTCGATGCGATCATCAAAGAAAGAATCCCACATGCGGGATGAACTAATGAAAGGGGGGAAAGTACGGCGGTAATTACATGTCATGCAATTATCCATATGCAGGGACAGTTCATCTTTTTGTTGGCCCATCAATGCCAGCTATTTTTCATCGAATGTGATTACCCGGCATTCCCGAGGTACTGGGCACTCTTCTTCGGACCTCTGCTCATCGTCTTCTTCTACAATTTCTACGTGGAGTCCTACATCAACAGGGTGAGGAATAGCTTAGAGTCACGTTTTTTTCCCCTTCCTGGTACCGTACCGTTACGGGGTGTCACATAATTAATCACTTGCAGGGAATCAACAAGAGGACGATCACGCAGCATCTGGCTGCTGCCATTCCTTGCCACAACATGCAGGGACTCAACGATGATGACAAGATGGTAAGGCACATTATAAAAATATTACTCGGTAGAGCTGAGAATAATATTAACATTAAAAAACTGTTAATTGAGTTAAATGTTGGACATATTTATATGGTACTCAGTTTGAGTGAAACCATATAATTACGAGCAAATTGTTTTCAATTCAACATGCTGTCATTGAGCTCAATTAATTTTTTATTCCCAGGAGGGAGATACTAACGAGGACTTGACCAAACAAAAAAGCCAGTTCCACACCCTGTTGCGACAATATAGTACCAGGCCGTACCCAGGGGCCAAACGAGCTGGAGGTGAACAGTGACCAGTTTTTAATTATAATATGTGTCCTTTAATATGAGGTCACATGAGCAATACAAAAGGTGTCGCATCGGTTATGTTTTAACTAGTTTCTGAGGTTTTAACTCGGTGCTGTACACAACGGGTTTTTCTGTAATCTTATAATAAAACACACGTAAGGTTCAAGGACACTTGTTTGGTTCCTCGAGCGCAATTGACCCACATATAAGACCAGGTTAGTGCTGTCAGTCCGTGCAGAGTCATTGACCACGAAACCTATGGGGACAGGTACACACTTCCGTGTAAACTAGTTGGGTTGCCCCCATTTTCTCATCTCCTCTTCTCTCTAACCTGACTTCAATATCCTCCTTACGGGATGTATGTCAAGAGAGGTCACAACCAACCAGTTGAAAGCGCAACTGCCCTCCGGTCAGGATCTTGTTTACGCCTCTCTTTTTTGCTATTTCCCTTCTCACACATGCGACGGTAATATCGTCTCATTTCCACCGGGTGTCTTTATAAGCATAAAAAAGACGGAAGGGATGGTACTCATCCTTGAGAATCGGGCTTTATCACGTTGCACGTCATGGATCGCCGTATTGTAAAAACCCAGTCCGTAATGCTTCATTGCATGACGCTCGTTACTGTACACACTCTTGCATTGCGTGAGTTCTCACGCACCGGTACGTTGCAATTGGGAATCTTACGCAGTGATGGAACATTATTTTGGCATTGCATGGCTTCTGGTCGATGGGAATGATTCTCAGGGGAGTAATATATTGGAGTTGAGCCTACCTTTGTAATTACGTGATGATTTTTTAATTATATACGTCTTGTTCGGGGAAAGAAAATGTTTCCTCAACATTACGTCAGCAATGGGCTAGTGTAATTTTACCCGTCTAATTACTGTTAATGCCGGTATTTCGAGGCATGATATTGCTCTGATGGGAATGTGATATTTTGAAAAATCCAATGCAATGTACAGTATGTGGGGAGAGGAGATGCAGATGTTTCACATGTTGAAAATGAAGAGAAAATTCCGTGTTACTATGAACATTAAAAAAAACATGTTTACTACAAAACTGCATGCATTATTTTCTTTCCCATACATGATCTTCACGGCCTTGCCATGTTTTATGGCATGCTTTAATTCGCAGCCTTCAACACCGGTGAGCATCCCCCGTTAACAATAATTCTTTATTACGTGCCCAGGAATTCGTCTCCCTGAGCCGGCCGCGTCATAAGCCCAATGGGTAGTGCCTCACATTGACACCAAGGTGAAAACAATATCTCGCAAAATTACGTGCTAATATCAGTGGAACGGTTTTATATGCACTCCTTGGATCTTGCTCTTAGGTACCGTTTTGATTATTTATTGTTAATGCAATCTTACCTGACGACTTTTTATATCAGCACATTGCTTTTCCCGTAAGCACCGATGTGAAAGCAATATCTAGGTGATAAATGCACCGATTTTTACCAAAACAGGTGTGTCACAAAGCTTGGAAAAATGTCCAGGTACATTGTAAAAGTTTTACTTAAAACAATGTCGAAATGACTCAGAAAATACTAACCAATAAATCAAAGTGTAGGAATTCCTTTCTTTGCACATTTTCTTCATATTATGGTCTTAAACGTTTATTAGGTAGGCCTACTAGATGTAAGTAAAATAATATTATTCGGTATTCAAAAAACTATTACCGTATATCTAATATATTTTGCAATGAAATGTCTAAAGCGAGACTCAGTTTGTTCATGCAATAGCCAATAGGTACCATATGCAGCTTGCAAAAAATAGCCTGAAGAAGTTACCGTCCTACCGGAGTATGATGAATTATACAGTGTAACTTCTCTTTTGGGAACATAATTCCGTAAGGAACCATACAATTATTTAATTAATGACATTTACAAACCTGCATAACATGGAATAACGTTACTATATAATATTCATCTGGCTTTCTTACCAAATTAAATATTAACATTTTAGATTACAGCATAATATGCATGTTTTTCACCGACACCCCTGATATCCTCGTTTTCTGCACATTCTATCCTACTCTACGTATTTATAGCTTATTTATGAGCAAATGTACGTAACACACCTTTGGAGATTATTACTTCATAATTCAATTTTTTTAGAGAATAACTAGTCGGCGACATATAGGCATTATTATACTGTACGTTACCCTTCACAATCTCAGCGTTATAGAACATTCAGCATGTTTTTAAATGTTGAAGAGGATATGGTTCATTAAGTATGCTTGTGCTGTCCACAACAGGGAAAACTCCCACGATCACAGTATTAATGCAGGTGATTCATAAGTCCCTTGGTCACATCCCGTAAATACACTTTCACTTTATGTAAATGGTGAAATTAGCCTATAATGACATTTTTTTCCTTTCACACCATAGGAATTTATTAATAGATATTTTTATTACGGTTTAAGTTAACCCCCTACGCCTAAAACGCTGCGTTGATCTGTGTACAGGGAGAAAAAGACAACATGTTTTGAAGATGAAAGTGCCAGGGTCATTCTCTATTATGTAACAAAATATGCTGCGACAATAGGACACAATCTTGACGTGGTGCCGCCAACCACAATGACAGCATAATTAATGCAACATGCATCAAAGTTGATAAGAATTACCCTTGACATAGACTCCAGACTTTCAAAGGTCATGATCGCAGTCGTGTGACAATCTCACTGTAATTAGAAAGGATTTTTCACGCACAATATTTTACCCAGGTTCGGACAATGAATGAATGGGGGCAACGTAGGCAAAATCTGAGAAATGTAATCGTTTTCATTGCGTAACGTGTCTGGGAGTAGCGGTTCATAACGTTTTCGTGCGACCAATCAAGTTCACGTTCTGCACGACAGTTAGATTTGGGGCCTTAGGATATGCACAAGTACTCATCATCTCCCAACAAAATATAGGCGACGAAGCTAATGACCTGGGAGGATTAGTTTGCTCATTATCCCTCACAAAAGCTTTGAAGTTGGAAAGAAAAACATGCTGAGAAAAACCTAACCTATGTATTTAAATACAGTATTTACAAATTTGAACGCGAATTATACATGAGAGCAACTGCAACTTAAAATGTTGCAAGTACTCTATATCCGGAAGAAACTACTAATTTTTGCGGGAAAATCCTGTCGTAATGAATAATAGTGGTTATCGATAGATGTGAATCACTTTGGTCTAGCGAAGGCTGGAACATGATTTCTGTCTTTGAATTTTTACCACTGACATGGACTTATGCTGACTAATGCGATAATGCAAGTTTTTCATAATTCAGTAGTTGGTTTTAGTGACACATTAGAGATGCGTCTAATTGCGTGCGTCTTCTATATAACAGTAACATTACTTACCCATCCCCAGTGTAGTTCGTCCACCTCCAAAAAATTGAGTGGTGTGGTAATAAACAAAATATGATCAAAAATCACCGTTAAGATTATCTGGACTTTAGAAGATATAATAATGAAGCGTAACCAATAGAGTTAGGCGGACACCAAAGTTTAAGTTGATTTGACAGTATTAACAACTGAAATAAATATGATTACACCTTGAACTGTGACTTCCTGTGGGGTATGGTAAAAATTGCTGTCGTTTATATGTTACTTAGCATGACGTTAATTTTAATAATTAACCAAAGGGGGCACACAAACCCGACGATAGTATTAAAATTAATTACAAAAAATCTAACGCAGAATTAAAAAATATGATGGCTCACGGACTTTTTCTGAATTTGCTACACGTTCGTGTAAAACATTTAACGGTGTTATTTATAAATAAATAGAAAGGTGACAACATTGTCTATTTAGAACTCATTTAACATGAAATGGTTTTTAAAATTCTTGCATTACAAATGCACAGAAAATTTGACATCTGCAAGCCGCGATAAACATTTTAAAATTCCGTGATAGATTTTTTTATATTTTAATGCTGTCTTAGGATTTGTGTGGCCCGTCAGGTTCATTTTAAAAATTAATGTCCTGCTAAGTAACATGCGAACGTAGTGGCATCAATATTTACCAGACCCCACGGAAATTCTCTGTCCAAGGTGTAATCATACTTATTTCAGTTGTTAACTGTCAAATCAACTTAAACTTTAAGTGTCCTCCTAACTCCAATGTTACAATTCATAATTATTCATTCTAAAGTCCAGATTATCATAATGGAGCTTTTGTATCACATTTTGTTTATTACCCCCACCACTCCACTTTTTGGGGGTGGGCGAACTACACTGAGGTTGGGCAAGTATTACCTGTTCAAGGATGCGCAATCAAGAATATTATAGTATTCTATTACGCAAGAGGCGACATCTCTTCTCTATCTCTATAAATAAGGAAGTTTGTCAATTTGTTTGTTTGTTTGTCCCTTATAGAAATCCGGGGGAAGGCCCATACACCGCCTTAAATTAGCATATCGGGAGTTACATTTTTCAAGGAATTTAATGCCGCATGTTTCAGCTTCCGAAAATGTACCTAACACCCATAACACGCATATTCCCAATTAACCAATTGTCAATTACCTATTTAACAATATTCATAGATTTCCATGGTAATGCCCTCATTACATTGTAGGCCTACCACCATAACTTACCCGGGCAACGCCGGGTAACCTGCTAGTACGGTATATATACGTAGCACGTGTGGTTGGGATGTAGAACCGGCAGGTTTACATAATTATTTATCTGTAGGCTACACGAAGAAACTACAGTATAAAAATTAATTATCTTGAAAATAAGTGAAATGAAAAAGTACGGTAGTTTTGCATTGCTGCTTTATTGCTTTATTGCGAAAGGAAGTGCGCACTTTTGCTTTTTGATGTACAGTAAAGTTTGCCTACCTTCGAAAACTGCGACCTTGTGAAAATCATAAACAACATCTCAACATTTTCACGGATGGTGGAATTTTGCACGTGAGAGGCCACATTAGTCTGTGCAACAAAAGCTAACTGATAATAATGATAATAATCATCTATGGACTACGGGAACTGATTACACTTGCAAATCTCAAGACTGTGAGGATAATTGGAAAACTCCTGAATTATTGGCGATCGACCTTGAAATTATCAAGTGTCGGATAACACGTTTCGAACACTATTGGTATTATTTTATGATGTAACATAATAATTACTCTGCACAATTTAAAAAGGACGTTTCTACTTTTATCCGATTTGCGTTTGTAAGTGAGCAAAAAGTTCAAGTTTCAATAATTTATTAACCTTTCGTCACCTTTTTCCAAACTAGGAAGCTTTAATGGCCTTAATGTACTGTACTTGTACTTTAGAGTTAATGTCACATTTTTATCGGCACAAATATCCAAATATAGCGTTTACGTCCCACAATTCTGCTGGCACCTGAGGATGAGGAAAAGGAGAAAGAAAATAGAGAACGTGCTAGATTTGAGGTTCTACTCACCGATCATTGTCTTCATTTTGAATCATGAACAAACTCTTCTGCTTACAGGATGTTTATTATCTTTGGTGACTTTTTAAGAATATACCTGATATTTTTCCGTCTATCATTGGTTACATAATATATTATTGGTGTTCTTTAATTAGGGTTTTTCCCTTTTTATGTAAGAGATGAAGGCTACTTTTTTGAGAACATTATGTAAATATTAAGTGTGAATCATATCTAATTATGAATTCTGCTGATACATATTTCTTTGTAATTTTCATTGTTTTATGGATGTTCCTCTTTTTGGAATGTTGTTATGCGACGATGTATGGTGCTGTATTGATGTATAGTGATGATGAGATGGTGCTTGAATGGTGTTAGATTGGTATTTATCATTGAAGCTGGAGGTATAGGGAAGCTATTTGGTGAATGCTACGAGTAAGTTTTACGAATGTTTTGTTTTAATGCATGATTTTCATGTGCAGATATTTCTCAAGTTGGCACGCACATTCCTAGGAAAGATAAAAATAGGATGAAGTTTCAGATAAAAGGTAAAGAAATGTCAGTAAATAAAGAAATAAGAAAATTCAAAGACCTCAGGAATATCCAACTACTTGTCGAAGAAGAGTCCGCTACATTTGAACCAATACGGATATTGGGCTCAATATTACGGAACTCATGGTTTACTGTAGTTTTTAACATGAAAGAATATTAATTACCCAATTTTATGTCGCATGGGTACCAAAATAGGAATGTCTTTTCTACTTCTCTGGCGCTTCATTCCTCCTCCTCCTCCTCCTCCTCGTAATAATAATAATAATAATAATAATAATAATAATAATAATAATAATAATAATAATAATAATAATAATAATAATAATAATAATAATAATAATAATTGTTGTTGTTGTTTTTGGATTTTTCATCATCATCCAGTAGGCCTCCGACAATCATGCAATTCCAGATGAAATTGATTTTCACTGTTGAAATACTATTTCGAGGTCACTATAGCTAAAATACTGGAATTATGTTAATTATTTAGTTTAATTAATTCCTGGACTGTGTACTGCAGTTGGGCCCTTCCTGCATCCTTTAATTTTTATTACACGCTTTATTAATATATTACTAAAGAATGATAGTTGGAAAGAAATATTACTAATTTTAGAACCAATAATAACATTAAGGAACAAAATTGAACTTTTTTTGGCCCATGAGCATGAATGTGCGATTCCTATTGTATCTTTTTTCGCTGATTTCAAATACGTTAACGAAAATCTTCTCTTATGCACATAATTTGAGTAATCAGCATTTTATGGTAGCAATGAACTTCCTTCAATGTATGCAGGGTGTTTCAACATTGTTGTCCGAACAGTTACCGGAAATATTGCACTAAGCTGCTACTTTGTAAGCAATGTATGCCACTTCAACCTAAGATTCGCGGGGAATGTTTCCCATTCCTACGACAAACCGAATGCAAGTCACTGATTACAAAGTAACAGCTTATAGTGCAATATTTACGATAACTGTTCGAACAAAAAGTTGAAACACCCTGCTATGTAGCACTGATCGATCGACAAAATTACAACGCTCATGGCAAAAGTGCAATGACTCCATGGAAGAAGGGGGTAACTAGATGGGAATTCCCATCTAGTTACCACCTTCCATGGAGCCCTTCAATTATTTATTTTGGTGCACGTACGTACAGTACATGAATGTGCGATTCCTATAGTACTATCTGTCCCGATTTCAAATCTGTTAACCACTTGACTCTATCACCTACAGTTTTGAGTAATTAGCATTTTACTGTGTCAAAAAACCTCTCTTAACGTAGGTTAGAGTCATACTCATACACTTTGAAATAAATTTCTGAATAAGTAATGACTAATAGGGCTTTGTATGGGCTTTGTATGGATTAGGTATGATCCTGATGCCCCCGTAGTATACCAAAATCCTCACATGGAATAATGTTTACAAAAATTATGCATAAGGTGACAATGAGCAATGTGCAGTAATTCTAGAAAACAAGATATACGCTATACTTCGTTGTAGGCTATACAATCACCTCTTCAGTTTTGAAACGGGTAACACTTGGCAATTATTCTAATAACAAAATAATGCCGACAGTATAACAACAGCCGTGATGGTACAGCTCCCAAGTCCATTTTTCTCGAAATTGGATTATTGGCGGGAATGTACGAGGAGCAACCGTCCAAGAAGCAGAAAATGCCAAGTCCAGTCGAAAAGGCCGGAAACAGACCACTCGTAGAGTAGTAAAGATGCCACAAATCCCAAGTTCAGGACTTGGGACACATGGAATGCAAGAAGTTTATTTTCACAGGAGTACATCTGAATATCATGGCATCCCATGACTGGTGACTTCATTCGTCATCTGAACAACCATCATCACTGTTTCTTCCAGAAAGCCCAGCATCAATGTGTGCCCTGGCCTCAGCACTCAGCTTCTTCGCATCCGACAGGTTTGCTTCTTTTATAGGGAGATCCTAGGTGTAGAGTGAGCCAAAGGATGTCCCACAAGCACATTTTTCCGGAGCAACTACAGAAAATATTATGCGTCTGTCCCTGATATATAGCTCGCGACATTCTCACTTCATTGTTTTTGTGGGTCACACTGTGCGTGAATACCGAATATAAGGCATTCTCATACTTCTGGCGAGAAAGAAGTGTGGGACATCCTAGGACCCACTATACACCCAAAGATCTCCCTATAAAAGAAGTAAAGCTGTCGGATATATATGAAGAAGCTGCGGGAGAATCGAAAAGGCCAGGGCACACATTGATGGGCTTGTTGGAAGAAACAGCGATGAAGGTGGTTCAGATGATGAACTAAGTCACAAGTCATGGACTGTCATGATATTCAGATGTACTCATGTGAAAATAAACTGCTTCTGTCTGATTTTCATGTTCTCCTCACAGCCAAGATGACAATCATAATATCCCAAGTCCACCACCTGCGACAATTTTTTCAGAAGGACAATAATTATATGACCTTCGCAAGTAGTGCTTTTTATAGAAGTCTTGACCTATAAGACACACTAAGTTTCATTCACGCCATGCTAATTATAGGCGCAAGAATAGCACGATACACTTTTAATGCTCTCCTGAAAAATTGCATCCCATGGACTTGGAAAGTGTGCCATCTTGGGAATTTAGTGTAACATAGCCTTTTACTTGATATGATGTTATAACCCATTGAAGGCAAAACGGATGTATCAAAATTACTATTCAACCTATTCTAAAGTTTAAACACTCGTGTGGGTTCCTCGTCGTAATTATTATATTTTCAATTATGATTAATAACATGTAAACATGAGCTTATATTTCCAAAACAGTATTTTTTGCAAAATACATATGACTACCTTATAAGCAATCCCAGAATAACTATCGGAGTTACAGGAAATACCGTACCATTCCCAGAAGTGCTGCGGTGTGACTCATCTAACGCCATCTGTTGAAGATACTGAGATGATTCCGTTATGATTTTTTATTATTATTTTTACCAGAGAAGTTGGCTTCTCAGCCTCCAGTGTTCGTGCGGGAAAGCCCAGTTTTACACAAATATGCTACACCAAGTTCAAATTTCCGTGTGGTGAAGTCTTGTATCGTGTGGGTCACATTTATAGCCTAATCGTTGCAATTGTGTATAATCAGAATCTTACCTGTTTGCATGAGAAAGTAATTAGGTTTGGCACTGCAGTTAGAGTTGTGAACATAAGCTTGCCGTCCCTTCCAGGTGAGTAAAGTAGTTGCGATCGCTGTTTTACTTAGAGAACCGACATTAAGCAGGCCAGACAGATCTGTTTTATGAATTTCTTCTAGATGTTTAAAAAGCAAAACAAAGTATATATGAGTCGAAAATATATTGCTCCGGAATGGTTTGAAAAAATGGCTCCTTATGCGCTACAACCTTTCAAAATTTGGGACAAAACGTTTTCGATAACCATTATAAGCAGTGACTTGTACAAAAAGAATATCAAGAAAATAATTAAATATGCGTTACTGGCTCAGTTGGACACGTGGTTGACAGGCGAAACTTCCCGTGAACATGCAGTTCTTTTCTAAGGAGCGTGACAAAAGAGTGAGAGTGATTTCTGTGCATGAGGACACTTCACAGTCATCGTCGCAACTTGCACGTTCAAAACACTCATATCATTCTCACTATCAACCACTGAAAATGCATGGGTGTTCTGCCTGACTTTGAATTACAGATTGTGGGTGGAACTAAATCATATTATAATGTACCATTTGGCCTTAATTTAAATTAATTATTACAAACTAGACACTAGAATAATATATGGATGGCCCTAACGAGGACATCTGAATGCCACTTTTTTCAGTAATATTGAATTGGAATTGACTATAGTGACATGATGTCAATAAATTAGTTGTATGGTTTGTTCCCTTCTCTTTCCATAGCCGCTAATTTGCAGATACAAAAACTAATAGGCAAGTGCGAAGTAGCACTAGAAGTTTTGAATTGGCTGATATTGATTAATAACAATCTCCACTCATGGTTTACCCTCAGTGTTGCTACTTGACGTCAGGCAGTGTTAATAATCATTCATTATAATTATGCTAATGTTGGAGTAACTCAGGGAGAATGAACTTGTACATTATATAAATATCCGTCTGTAAGTTATATTTGCATTACAGTTTCACGTCCAGTGCAAATCACTCTTTACCTAAGTCGCTATTTAGAACATATGCCAAAACTTTGCATGGTTCTATCCTCAGCCGTAATTCGTAACACAAAACGTCACCTGACTTTTCGATTCAGAATTGTGCCGTTCCTCACATGTTATTTAAGCAACCGGAATCTGTTAAAAAAAATGTCTGATGCGCCTGGATTTCCCAGACAACCCCGATGTATTCCCCTGCCACACCCACCCTCCTCCCCCTTACTATACCGTAAGTGCCAATTACATCAGAGAGTCTCACTTGTAAATGACTTGCCACTTGTATACAACTTTAGCCATTAGAAGAAGAAGAAGAAACCTTTGCTCCACGTTGCCTCCCTTCAGTACATATTAATATCAATGTGGTTAATATTTTGATCCTTGAAATCTGCTTTAAATCCATCTGTAAAAATATCTGAGGACCTTGACAAGTGCCGGAATTTTCCTCATCGCACCGACACGGTCTGCAGAGCGTCGAGTCTTCAATTTCTGAAATATCAACACTAATATTTTACCGCCAATTTGCAGAAGTTTTTGAAAACAGTACGAATATTAATACCGGTTGGAATGTGCAAACATTGTTTCACTTACTACGCCTTGAATTACTGCTATTGAATGGAACTTGCTATTACTAACATTATTAAACGCACGCTAAACAGCTCTCATTAAAGTGCAGACATCTCCCAAGAACTGCATGCTTCTAACATCTTTGTATAACACCATATCTACCACAAAATCTTAAACATTCTTTCTAAACTGAATCTTTGCATAAATTAAAAAGAAGAACATTGTGCATTGTGCACGAGACACACTCATGAAAACGAAATTGTCCTCGTCACAAAAACCTTCAATAAAAAAAGAGTCTCCACCTGGCCGAAAAGTTTGAAGCCTCGGGCTAAAAGTTGAGCATACTTGTGTTCTGTAAGTTGTATCGGGATGCGCTGCTCTCGGAATGGAGGACAATTGGCCTCACTGCGCATTTCTACCGCGCAAGGAAGTCTTTTAGGGTCGGAAACTTCATTGAAGCAAAGAGGCAGTTGCATCCGAGCGACCTGCGCAGCTGGAGGAGCAGCATTCATTCAGGTGGGTTACTTTACCTTTGTGCAGCATCCTTTTATAAAACTTGATTTGTCATTGCGTCTTGGTTGTATATTACGTAAGTATTATCGCTAATGTACAGTTAAGGCTGTTATTCGGTTATGTAAGGAGAACGTGATGCTGCGCGGAGGAAAAAAAAACTGAGTCTTGGACTGTTTTTCCTCCCCGAAACGGTGTGCATTGTTTGAGAAATATAATTGACTCCATAATGCAATCTGCATCTAGTATGGCTTGAGTTAATTCGTATAATGATTGACTTAGAATGTGAATGTTGCATAGATTTCCTAATTCACGATTTTTTCGTATCACATGTGAGCCTCTAATGCAATTTAAGCTGTTGCGTAATAATTACTGGGGGATCTGCAACTCTGTAGAGGAAAAAAATATAAGCAGATAAGGTGGTGTATCATTAAATTATGACGTTTCTATACTTAGAGTGGAAAATAGTAGTTTCGTACAATGTTGACGAATCAGATGCAATAATTTATAGGCAGCATATGGGAAATTTGCGAATTGCTTATTACTCGCATCTGCGCGTTGAGTTGCATCATGCTCACGGGTTTGAACTGTTGGGTAATTCAGAAATTAAAAGGTGCTTTCTAATTCTTGCTAGTTACACCACGCCAGTCACAGTGGGCCTCGGACGACCTTTCAAATGTGTTCCGTATGGTAATGCGAAATTATTTTCGTAAACAAGGACAGGCAACCGGATTGGCTAATCTCGTCTAAGATGATACTTGTTTTTCCATAATATCGCAGGGAAAATGAGGTGTTGGAATAATTCCAACACCTCATTTTCTCTGCGATTCGTCTTGATTTCTGAATAATTCAGAAATCAAGATGAATCAGCTCAAATATTTTCAATCCCAGTGAGATTGGTTAATTATGGTGTCAATTATATTGGGCAATTAGGCTGACAATAATAATTATTGGCAAATTTATTAAAATGTCACAACCACGCCTCCCTATTATGCAAGTGAGCTAGAGGCGGTTATTGCAACTAATCTCAGAGGAATCCGCACGAAACGAATCTTTCGCATGCAACTAAGGTGACAGTCATATCTCATATAAAAATCTCCAAGAATTTGCTATGACGAATAATGATCAGAACCTTTTTTTTCTCTCAAAACATTTTCTTTACATGATGCACACACGTTATTTCGCCACATTTTTCTCTCTCAGTATTTTTTTTCGTGCACATTATTTTCACGTGGGAAATCCATCTCCTTGTGCGCTTTTTGAAGGAGAACGGCAGGAACTTATCTTGCCTCAAGCCATCCGAGCCCCATCTCATTACATGTAACCCTTACTGTGCTACAGCAAGCACGCATCTCCACCACCTTTACCTACTGACCCAACACCGAGTGGTAAGCATCTCGAAAGGCATTCACCAGTTTTTGTGCGTGTGCGAGTATGTCCCCCTCCATCGCCTCTCCTTCTTCTTTTCGTCCATTCCCGTTCCTCAAGAACAGGAACCACCGTGTGCATCCGCCATCTGTAGGATGATAGCGGTCATGCGAGAATGTTGGCCCCTTCTTAGCCAAACGTGTTCTGCATTCCTCTAACTACATCCTACAGAATGGGGTCATCGGTTTCTTGTGCTTCTCCTTTTTTATTGGTTTTTTGGGAGGGAGGGCGGGGGAGAGGAGGAGGGCGGGGGGTGAAAACGAGTCTGGACTCCTCTTGTGTCGTGGCGGTCATGACTGTGCCGGATGACCGGATCGCCATTGCGTTAGAAAAGTGAAGGTTGTGTTTTGTTACTTCAGCAGGTGGTGTGATGGAAGCTCAGGTGCCAATAGGGGCATTCATCAAGAGGCAGTACAATTACCTGTTTCAGGATGAACCTGGTGAGTTGTAACACCTATTGACATTTTAATTTGATTTCGGTCAACCCCTCTGGGTGTGACAGGTTATGATTATGGCATTGTAATAAAAGTGAAGCATGGGTTTTTTATTATTTTTAACTGGCAGTAAAAACTGTACTTGTTATGACAGAAATGCTAACTTTTAAGAGCCAGTTAATGTTCGAAAAGCGTTTGTTATTTTGCCTCTGTTCAAGGAAAGGAACTGTTGCTTTTAATTTAACTGGTTTAAACTATCTGTATGTGCCCTTGAACTGGGGACTTGGGGAACTCAGAACACTGTATTGCACATTATAGTCTTACAGTACTAATAATGACCTTGTCAATAGGCTTATCACACTTACAGCTGTAATTTACTACAGTACAGTCTTCTTTCATGCGGTGTTTTGATGGCCAGATCATAATTATCAGAAAATGTACGCAAGTAGATATTATTGTTATTTGCTGTTTTTCAGTTACATAACGCAGGAAGATATCCTGCAAAAAGTAGATGTATTTGTTTACCCCAAGTTGCCATTTAGGGGGGATCCTGCAAAAAGTACTGTATATCTCGCAATCTACGCACTGTATATCCGCTTAAAAAATAGCAACGCGTTTCTTTTATAGAGTCTATCTAATTATTTTTCCTCGGTAATTAAATCAAATCCAGAGTACGTCACTTTTTGCCCCCTAAAATAATTTTTTCGCTGTTTATATTTTGGTGTAGTGGCTGTAGAGGTACAGTATATCATGAGATGTTAATCTCTTTCATTCTTATCCATTATTGTTGTTACATAACCGTACAAAAACATTAGTCTTGCAAGGTTGCAACATTATGTACTGGGGATGGCTACCATAATGTTCATGAAAATAATGACAATGTATTTTTGCAGATCCACGGACGCAGGAGTGGTTTTTGGCTAGTTCCCCGTGGCCCACCACTCTGATATGCTTTGGATACATATACGTGTGCACATACTTGGGACCACGTTTAATGTGGTCCAGGAAACCTTTCGAACTTCGAGGAGTGATGCTGGTGTACAACGCAATTCAAGTCATCTGCAGCCTGCTAATTTTCATTGCGGTAAAGATTTCTTATCATTATTTCATAATATCCTTGTCCTTGGCACTTACACGCTTTGCGTTTAATTGCACGTCTTCATGCATGAAGTTATGCGAATGTTTGTCTGCACAGTCTGCTGGTGTGTAAGCTGCCTGTTTCACATTTGTCGACATCTAATAAACCTGAATTTTCTTCCCATCAGGCTGGATTTGGAGGCTGGTTTAACGGCTACAACGTGATTTGTCAGCCTATTGAGAAGACCGGCCCCAGGGGCTTGTTGGTTTGTATTGCTTTATTACACCGTTTGTGCTATTTACCTCATGCGATTCCTCTAATGACGTAGACATTTTTTTCTCACATTTCAGATGGCCAATGTGGTATGGTGGTTCTTCATGTCCAAATTTTTGGACTTTCTAGATACGGTAATAAAATTTTAAGTAGATCAACATAGCACTCAATATACTGTATGTCATGCTAGACTAATATTTGTGCCATGCTTTGAGTCTGTTAATTAATTAATATTGGGGGCCCTTCATCGTTCACTATGCCTTTTATGTGGGGAAATATAGTGACCTTATTGTTGTTTTTTATTAGATCTTATGTGTAATGCAGGTCACACCATGTCCTAGTACAGTTAAAGTTATTCTATTCATGCACGCCATGAAAATGCTAGAGTCGTATGTATATGAAGAAGTCTCTCTGCAATATGTCAAATGTTACTATTGCACAAAACTTTCTAGAGTAAGTTGCAGATACTCATCCTTTTAAGCACATTTCGTGAATTCAAAATTTTGTTGAAGAATTATATTGTCTTCCGTGAATTCTGCACGACTTGGAAATTGTGAGTGCATCACGATACTTCCCGACTGGAGAGTCGCGTTGTATGCAAATGAAAAAAAGGCCCAGGACTTGTGCTTGCATACTGTAACCACATCCGATGGACTTCTTTTCTATTGTGAATTGTGAGGAAGTCGGGCCTGTGGGATGGCATGGATACAGAACGGATGTCTTTTTCTCTCTTTTCTCATGGCGGAAGACTACGTCCTAAGCTCGTGTATGTGCACGAATAAAGAAAATTCAGGTCGCTTTCGCCTCTTTAAAATGATGGAAAAGTATAGAGCGTTTGCTCGAAATTAGTGAACTGTTAATTCTCGGAAGGCAAACGGCATTTCAACCTTAATTGCAGCACATAAAGCCTCGCATGACTAATTACTGCCCGCAATGTTATGCAGGAAGCAAGCAGGAAGTGTCTAACTTATACACTGAATGAAATGGTTGATTTATTATTATTTTTTCCTCCGCAGTTTTTCTTCATACTGAGGAAGAAGTATGATCAGATCAGCTTTCTGCACATTTCACATCATGGTGTGATGCCATTCGCCTGTTGGTACGCCGTTAGATTCCTTTCAGGTAGGCTCAAAACTGAACTCAATAATCACAATTGGTTCTAGCTGGATATAAAACATGATAGTTCATTGCTCAAGGCTACATTTCCCGAGGAGGGAAGGAAAGATGGATTGTTTACTATAAAATCACGAGAAGATAATGGACGTGATTGTTCTTACACCAACTTGTTTTTAATTTTTAGCTGTCAGTTTTTATTTTATATTTTTAAACGAGTCCTGACGTGAACAATCCGTGATTTTCCTTCTCCCATCTCCTATCACTCAAACTTCCAATCCTGACTGTACAAAAGTAAACGAACTGGGAAATCCCCTCATTTCCATTCGTAATTTTAAAATGAAAACTGTTTTTTTTTTTACCACAATTCACCTATTTTGAGAGATTTGAGCTAGAACTGCAGATATTGACAGCATACCTTCTCATTCTTTCACAGGCGGTCATGTGAGCTCAATCGGAATCTTAAATGCATTTGTGCACGTTGTTATGTACTTCTATTACTTCATGGCCGGTCTTGGGCCCAGGTACCAAAAATACCTGTGGTGGAAGAGGTATCTGACCATAATCCAGATGGTAAGACATTGCGTGTTTTGCTGTCCTGTTCTTGAGGGGTTTTTCCTAATATCAGCATGTCCTTGTTTCAGGTGCAGTTTGTCATCATGTTTATTCATCAAGGCCAGCTCTTCTTCATCCCGTGTGATTTTCCCAGTTACCCTCGGTACTGGGGCCTCTTCTTCGGACCGGTTATTATCGGACTTTTCTACCATTTTTATCAAGAAGCTTATTATCCAGAGAGGAGCCATGTGATGCTGCCGGTAATTATTTCATTTCGCATTTTTATTTCAGATCTTTGTTCTGCAATTAGCAGCAGACAATAAAATTTTTCTTTATGTAATTGCTACGTTCTTTCAATTTTCAGGAGGAAAAGATTGCCATCCACGAGAGGATTGCGCAACTCATACCGTGCCACAACTTCCAATCACTATCTGACGACAATATTGAGGAGGTAAAGTGCACCTGTTATGCCAGTCTTGATGCCCTTGACTACAACTTTTTATGTGTTTTGCAGGATAAGAAGCCTAAGAACAGTGTCAAAAACGGATTTGCGAAGCATTAACTTCACCGATGTGCCTTCAACCACTGCTGGACGGAAGTGTTTGAACTTCACTGAACCATAGATGATTGTTGGGAGGCACATTCTTTGCCAACTCGTCCGTTTCCAGCATTGACTGAACTTGAGCGTGGACTCTCTCTCGTCAGAACCCAACTGATTACTAGTGCACTCTTCCAGTGTACCGTGAACCATTTTTGCAAGGGATCGTACTTATGTATTTACTAATATTTTTCATGGTTTGTAAAGCTCTGGCATTTTACACCGTTGTTACAAATGCGACTTCAAAATATTTGTTAATGTTTCAAGTAGAGTGGGAAATCTTTACACGGCATACCTTTTGTTATAGGAGCAATCCTCCAACATATTTTTATTATAAAAGGATGTGTTTTCGAAAGGAAAAGTATAAATCGAATGTAGGGGTGATAAGTTGAAAAAATTTGTGGGCAAAAATTTTTTGCAACTGTAAACCAATTACCTCAAATTTGCTGCAGTTGTGCTGCAGCAGACTTAAAATATTGAGAGAAAATCACAAAAACCTGTAAATATTGTTACTGAGACTCGAGTGTTCTGTGGTGTGGTAATATAATTATTGTATTAAATAGCTCAATATTTGAGAATATAGCTGTGCTTTGAAGTACACAACAAATACCTAAGGTCCGTTTCCAATTGAAGGGGTCGGTGCAATACTGCCCTAACCCTCCCAAACCTGATTTTGAGAAAACTGCAGTTGAAAGTTTGAGAGGCCATATACATCCCATATACTATGTGACTTATTTCATTTGATTTCTCAGTGACCGATGGCAGAAACTGCACAATTTCAATGGATTTTATTAGATACATGAGTGTAGTACATGGAAGTGTGCTTAACTCAATTTGTGTCATTTGGTGGGTTAGGGCGGTATTGCACCGACCCCTTCAATTGGTAAACAATGTTATAGAATGACTACCAGTGGATATTTGACACGAGATTTACGAGATTTATTTTTTCTTGTTTTAAATGTTTTAAATCTATCCGGAAATGTTGATAAAAATATGTCTGGTATTGTTATGATCAACATTCCTGCATGGTTCAATCATTTAGATCATTCAGGCGAATATTTTATCTCAGCTCATTCGACCTGATCGTAACAAAACTTTCTCCTTTTTTCTCGACACTGTCTCGCGGTCACGTTAATTAATAGGGGATTCATTTTGACCTACATCTAACCTGCGCTTGCCGCATTTCAAGTTCACATAAGGAACTGCATAATACAACTTCGTGTTATGTGCATGGCAATGAGGTTAACCTTCACGTTGAACGGTTGTTAAAGGTGCCGTTTTGGCAGACGACCTCAATAAGAAGGTTTTTACTCGAGTCACGGGCTGCAACCTTCGAGACCGGAAGAATATAGTTGTTTTACGCTGTCCTTAACCAGCAGAGGACGTTATGACACTTAGTTTACACGGAGATAAAGAAACAGATAATTATTATTCTCTTTTCTTACACAATACATTGTCATTGAAAACAATTTGTACCAGGTACACAGACTTGCCTAGCGTTGAATGCACATGCACTTTCATGAAGTTGCAGGGATGTGACAGGTGTAAATGACAATAATTATTTAACGAGTTTGTGTGAAATTGAGAAAAATATTAGCCAGCACCTACATTCCGGAACAGGGTTAACTCATCAGTATGGTTCAAGTAGGTCATTGTGTAAGTTCGTAGAATGTGATCCTGCATCCTTGGGAGTAAGCGATTCCTGGAATGAATTTTTTAGCTGTCAAATGCCCCTGGCCTGACGATTTCCAGCTAAATACTTTACAACTAAAGCAATGAATCATCCTTGCTGTCGTGATGCCACTGTTCTCATCCTCTTGCTCACATGTCGGTAAGTACTACTCATGCTATTTACCCATGAACAAATTGGCTTCACCTTGGATAAAGGCCGATGTTGTTACAATGTTCGCATAGCAAGTGTAATTAGAAATGCGAAGGTGTCGTTCTTCGTCATTGTAAGTTTTTTTTAAATTCTCCTTATTGAAAAACTCTGGCCCAACCCCAATTCGACACACAATGGTGCATGGTACTCTAAGGCATAATTATTTTAGAAAACAAAAGACTCGGACGTATCCATACGTCATAATCACTCGTGGGAACTTTCCTTTATCGTCATCACACGTTATTTCTACTTTATGGAATATAATATCCTGTTTGGGGTGCACGAAGGATATGAAGTGCGTACAGCCAGCTCATTACCGTCACACTATTTTCGTACCTGATGCGCACAAAGTCACAAACCGTATAGAGAAGAGGCCTAATTATTCAATAGATAGAGTATAGCAGACTATTTTTGAGATGTGTATCATGCAGGACGATCAGACCAACTGGAATAAATACGACGTATAAAAAGTGAAGGTTAAGTTAGAATATGTCATGAACTTTTATGTATGATCCATTTTTTCACTATATGCCTACTCTACTGTGTCTGCATCCCCCCCTTGCTGATTGATATTTTATATGCCTACTGACACAAAAATGCTCTCTTTAAAAGCATGCTGGGCTAGAAATATTTAGGGTGGAGCTCTGCCAGGCGTCGCGTCGGCAGATGAGTATCGGGATCATCCAAAACGCATCACAAAATGAAGTGCATGCTATATGGCTCAGGAAGGATCAATCAACACGAGAGAATTCCAATCTGCTATATAGTGGGGTACAGTAGCCTACATGGTATATCCCATATTGAAAATTTGATTTAGGTCACATTTCCGGCCAGATTTTTAACCAAGCGTATGTGGTTTTAAGATTCATACGACAGTGTAATAATATTACACATTATACGAGAGTCTGCATTGTCCAAGTATCCGGCATAAAATAGATCCCCCTTAATATATAATATGGTATCCGGCTTAAACCTGTTGTTGTTATTGTGCATCTTACACTATGTGAGGCAAATCTGTTGTGTAACAGCACTTATCCTGTAATTGAAAAGAAATTGCAGGAACTGCTTACTGATAAGTCAAAATTATGCGCATAGTATGAATACAAATTAAGGGTCCCTTCTGTGATAATATTATCATCACTCATCACATACCATTCAAGTCCGGATTGCGTTCTTCGAGCATCCGCCATATCGAATATGCAAATGTGGTACCTAAATGCTCATAATTTTTTCCCCACAAGGAATTTATTTTCAAATGCAAACCGAATTTAGTTGGCTTGCACTTATTACATGAGCATCTGTGATATGCAAGAGGCAATCAGCAAGCGTTTTCCTTGCTTTTAAGACTTCTTCCGCCACTGAGCGGCCAGTTTTGTAAAATAATGCATCACGCAAACTCTGATGGAACTGATAAGCAAAGTGAAAGTAGACATCAAAATCTGCAGATATCGAAAGTTTTTTAAAGAGTCTAATTTAACAATCAATATCAAATTAAAGTAATTACTATACATGGTAAAAATGTCAAACTTAAACAAGATATCAGTAATACTGTATTTGAGGTTTTTAAAAAACTTCCGTTAAATTCAGTTGAATATGATGTACAGTACAGCAAAAAATTGTTTTCATCAGATAAAGTGCACGCTTCATAATGGATTCATTTACATCTGAATCATCTCTCAGCTTCATAAGAGCTGCGGTGGTGAAACACATGTCTGGTCGTGAGAATAAAAGCACCCGGGCATCCCTCCCGTGCTCTCAGTTTCGGATTCAAAAGTTACCAGGCATAATCCAGGTGTGAGAAGGTCAGGGATGGACGAGCCAAGTGAAGTGTTGGTGTTATCAAAGGAGGACATTGGTCTGTGGCCATTCATCAAGCGACAATATAACCATGTCTTTTTTGATGGCCAAGGTTGTCCCATTTTCTTTAAATTCCTTTAAGAACCTCTAAAAGTGATTTTGTCCTATCAGATCCTCGGATGATTGAATGGCCTCTGATGGGTCGTCCCTATTTCGTGGTGTCAATGTGCTTCTTTTACATCACGTTAGTTTGCTGGATATTACCGTGGTACATGAGGGGACGCGAGCCCATGAAGCTGAAGAAAACAATGATGGTTTATAACCTGTACCAAGTGTGCTTCAATATTCTTATTATCAGAATGGTGAGGTCCTTTTATGCCATATAATTGCATTTTAATATCGAGGTCAATCACTTATTGCTCTTACTCGAGGAAAGATGTATCTGGGCGGATGGTTCAATGGAAATAGCTTCATTTGCCGACCTGTGGATTACAGCGTAACTCCACAAACACTGATTGTAAGGCCCATGTAACGTGAGGATATCTTGAACAAAGTCTGAATAAGTATGTTTGCTTTTAGACGGTAGCTTCTGTTTGGTGCTATTTCATATCCAGAGCAGTGGATTGGCTTGACACTGTAAGTTTAACATCACTTCTTTTTGGTAAACGAGTACAAAACGTATTGCATTTTCAGGTGTTTGTGGTGCTAAGAAAGAACTACAAACAAATTAGCTTCCTGCATGTGGGCCATCACGTATCAATGCCATTTGTGGCGTGGTATGCTGGACGATATCTTGCAGGTGATGAACCAGTCACTGATAAATTGCCAAAAATTATGCCGACATTTGAATTCTTCTTCCAGTCAGTCAAGCCTCCTTCGTTTGTTTTCTCAACTCTTGCGTACATGTTATCATGTATTCATACTACTTTCTTTCCGGGCTTGGTCCCAGATATCAAAAGTATTTGGGATGGAAGAGGTACCTGACACTCATTCAAATAGTGAGTAATAACTCCATTCTTTATTGTGTAGTAGTATCTCTCTTCTTGCTTCGAGTCAACAATTTCATAAAATCGATTTATCTTCAGATTCAGTTCTTGATCATGATGGCGCATCAATATCAGCTGTTTTTTGTCGAATGTGAGTATCCGACGTACGCGAGAATGTGGGGATTGGTTGGAGGACCAGTGGCTGTAGTGTTTTTCTACGACTTTTACGTACAGGCGTATGTGGAGAAAAGGGCAGGCAGAAAGGTATGACTTAATGACATCATGTGTGTATGTTAAGAATTTGCACCACATTTTCCTCACACGGAAATGCTTTCTGTACTTTACCAGAGCTCGTTGGTCCACATGGCTCAAATATTTGGAGAAAAATATGCTTGCTTTCCTGAAGGATCATTTCAGGTAATTATGGGTCATTTCAATTTTTTTGTACAACAGTCATGCACAATGAGTGGTACGAGTATTAATAATGGGCTTTAAATTACTTTAGGTATTTGAAGAGGATTCGACCCCTAAAGAAGCCAAAGCGAAGCGGTGTAATAATAACAACAAATAACATTTTGATTCTGAGACAGGCCTATACTTGTAAACAAAAAAAAACTGGACGCAATGTACGTGGTACTACTTCTGATGGATAATATTTTGCGCATTTATACGTAAACGGCACCGTATAGAGTGCCATTTGTGGGATAGTCTGTGAGAAGTGGTACAATCGTTAAGTTCTCGGAAACGACAAGCGGGAGAAAAACGGAGAAAAATCACAACTTCAAAGTCTTACAACTAGAACTAAATACGATAATAGTTAGATATGGTGTATTTACAGTTGTATGGCTTATATTCACATTTCATTTTCACTTTCTGGATATTTATATACCCTATTACTTCACTCCTGTAAGCCAGAATCAGGAAACAATAATGATGTCTACGTCAATGGAGATATGTAATTATGCAACTGCTGACGTTAGTTTGACGTTATAATTACGATTATCCGAAACATAAAAAATTTGCGTGAAGTCAGTGTTCGCGAGGGGGGGAAATGCGTTGTATTTTACATCAAGAAGAGGGCTCGAAGTTATCATTTCAGGTGGCCTTCCAAGTTTCACAACCGCAGGATAATGATAAAAATAATAATAATTTAGTCACAGAAGCGTGCAGAGAATTGCTTTTGCATACATTGCAGACTAATGAAGAGCTAATTCAAAACAGAATTGCGCATATGGGACTTGTGACTCATGAAAACCTTGCGTGACCTTTCTTACCTCTTCTTTGCCATTTGATCGAAACTCGTCTAATGAATTACGGTATTTACCATTCTTCTTTGTTTAATCTACACAAAAAATTATATGCAGGATGTGCAGTTTTGTGTTCAATCCACTATTTACAATTTATTTAAAGTGGCTGAATAACTCGAAGATATTATGAAACAGGATTATCAGCACTTCACGATTGCTATAAAAAGGTACTTTACATACTGCATTAGTTTATGTGACATTTAAGTTGATCGTAGTAGAATATAGTTTGTTCTTTTGAGACTCGTGAAGCCTAGTTACAACATTAAACACAGTAGGTCGTAAAATAATGTGAGCTATTTTTGTCCATATCATTCGTGAGAACATGTCTTTAACGGATGTGTTTGCCTGCCCGATTCATTTACTTATATTACTCAAGCCCAAGTGAAATGCTACCACTTTAACACAGTATGATGGGCCTCTTCCAAATATCGGCTGCCGGTGCTTTAAATATGCACACGTGTCTTCAAAATGCGGCCCCAGGGCACTATATGGAAATGCCTTGCAACTTTTCCTGATGTTTCCCAGCGGCAATTGCAGCCTGCCAAAATTTGAGTCATTTGAGTGTATATTTTTACCTCTTGCGCCTTTATAGGGATTGTGTTAAACAGGTACTGTACACAGGTGATGACCCGAGTATTACCAATATTATTATCTAGTTCTAGTATCTTTCCCAGTTTCGTTGCATGCAATAAAATCTTTTGATTAGGATATGATGACGTCAAAAACAGCACTCGTTGTCTTCCTCATGTCGTGTTTCTCGTGTTTATTTTTTCCGATGGAAAGTATTTATTAACCCTCCAGGTAGTACAAGTTACCCATTTGTGCGTTCAAGGACCTAGAATGACGTACATAGGGGTTTCCCCCATCTCCAAATCCCCACCCACTCGAGGCATTCGAACTCGCAATAGTTATGCAAGTTCGCAGCCTGACAAGAATGCTGGTAGAGGTCACTACCTCACTAACTAGTCTGTGGAAAAACCGGGAAAAACAGTTCATCTCACGTTTCGAACGATTACCAACAAAATTCGTTATACAGGGTGTATCAGAACTCTACCGTAAGCTATGTGCCAATGGCATAAGGGGCACCAGAGCATCATTATAATATGTAGAGGGGTCATCATGTCTAGGCAGCCTCATTACGGAGATAATTGCCTTCAAACACGTAGTACAAAGTATCCTGGGAGGTATGGAAACCTTCAGCCCCGACATCGCATCACTCGTGAAAATAGCAGCTTTTCCATTTAGCTACTAGCATGTCGCATGTGTACTGCATGTCGCATGTGATCTGTGACAATTTGTGACAATCTGTGACAATCTGTGACAATCACTCTTAGGCCCAATTTCTAAATCGCAAATGATCAATTATCTCAGTAATGAGGCTGCCCAGACATAATGACTCCTCTACATTAATTGATCCCCTGGTGCCCATTAAGCCATTGGCATATGGCTTACGGTAGAGTTTTGATACACCCTGTATAAAAATATTTTTTGTAATATGCATAAGGGCCGGTACTTTGCACAATGTGCAAAGTACCGGCCCTTATGCCGGTCATTATGCCGTAAAAATTAACCTTAGTACCATATCAAAATATCTAGGGTACTAAGCTGCTTCCTTTTGGGCAGTTACGTTCAGTGGTTATTGAAACGATTTTGTGCTAATAATTAGTCGAATTGAGTCATTTATCCAAGATGTGAATTGAAATACATTCCGGAGAGGAATGGCCCGTTAAAACAATTAGCATCAAACAATTACAGAACCTTCTTTCCAGGTCAAACCCCCTTTTGAAGACAAGTGACATACCAGATAAGGAATTAACTAGGTATATTTTTATTTTGCTTTAAAAAATATGCAGTACAGGCCTTTTCGACGATTCATTTGTTGACTTCGAAAAGCTATAATATCGCCACCTTTGTTATGAACCATCGAAAGATATTTTGTTTCCAAAATGATGTGATGTCTGTATTTACCAAAGTCATGCATAAGGATGACCTTGAGTAATTACAGTACTTCATGAAGGGTAATGGATTTCACCTGATCGAACATACCGGTAATTGAAGGAGACCATAACAAAATTCCCTTATACAGTTAGTGCGGTATTCAGTATACTTTATGCCTTTATGGAAAGTAAAACAGATTCAGGTAGAGCACGAAATGGACTATCCAGATAATTATATTATCTCATTTATCTGTAACATTCTTTTTTTTCTTTTGGATCATAATTATGTGCAGAACCCGATTTCCTCATTTTCCTCTCAAGATGGTATATAAATTGGTAGGTTTACCTTACTGAATAAGAAAATCAGTTGCTTCGGTAAGATTTACACAGTCAGTCTTCTCTGTCTTATTGAAAAAATCTGGCAGACTAACCTTGCTCACAGGGTGACATGAAAAGGACACTGACGATTGAGAAACAAGGTTTATAGTGGAGCATTGCTTACGTTTCATTTAATTTGTATTTTCTACGTATGTACGTACGAGTATGTATATAATTTGCATGATTTTGTATGTATCATTTGTATGTAAAGTCACGATCTACCGTGATTTCGTAATGAGTCTTATTTATATTCAGAGAGTGATTTAGCTCTGTCCTGTCAAGTTCAAAATTCCATCATATCTGAAAACTTCGAAATGTTGTCAGTCATATTATTATTTGCTAAGTTCTCTAGGAAGACCAAAAAATAATGTAGGTTATACAGGTACAGTACTGTATACCTCACTTTATATCATTTCCCATCTAAATGTATGATAAACAGAAGTCCTTATATAAATGAAATATGAGTCAATAATATTTATTAGTCTTGACAATATACTCGCTAGTCCAATGGTGGTATTCCATCCCCCTAAGGGAGCCAAAAGGCTCCAGCACGGATTATCAAATGATTAAAAAATTTCAAAAAATACTCGCTAGTCCAGGGAGATTCACCTTCCAAGACTGCACATGAGCAATGCAAGGTTCTACTGGAAGAATTGATAATGTTGACACGCTGCATACGTACATTGGAAAGAGTCTAACAGAAAGGCATAATTACGATTTAAGAGCAAACAAAAAATTAACCAAAATCATCACATGTTGAAACTCCTGTGCACCCTGCCAGAGTTTTATTTTTAAAATGCGTATATTTGTTTAGCAATGAAGTTGTAGCGATGCTAATTACACTCTGTAGACAGTTGGTGAATGCATTGAGCCCTCTAGGGTCTTCCCCAATTAAACTTCCTTTGATCAAACCCATACGCTAACAAAACAATGTCAGAAGTGTGACGATGAAACATTAAACTTTAAAAGTGAATGCACATACTATATGTATTCAGCACATGCACTCGCCGGGATCATTATTGAAGCTTGCTTACATTGGATGGCATATGACGTCAGTTACGATAATTATATTGTCAACAGTCTCATTTTAAGTTTAGCACATACCTATTCACCTTCAATATTGTTAATGATAAATTTTGAGAATAAACTATAATAATAATATTATTATTATAATAATATAATAATAATAATAATAATAATAATAATAATAATAATAATAATAATAATAATAATAATAATAATAATAATTCATACCTCGTTATCAGCCATCGGCTCTTTAGGGGGGAAGTTTGTTTTGCCTGGAACTCTTTGCTTTCATTTTTACTGAGCTCTTTGGGATAGAATAGGGACGGAAGGAAGCGGCTGTGGCCTATTAATTACGGAAACAACTCCGGAATTTTCGTGGGAAACCACAGAAAACCACGGTCAGAATTGCCGGCCCCGGGATTTGATCCCAGGACCTCCCGATTAGCAGTCGGACACCATAGCCCCTCCTCCAAACTGCTTCGGTCAGAGAATAAACTAATACTCATATTCGTTCTTAATTGGCGGACACCACTTTAAAAATAGTTATCTAGGAAAGGACATGGCACAAAATGTATGGGCCAGTGCCCTTTCGTTCGATTTGCCTGAAAATATATTGGATATGTTGTAGCCCAGACCATCCTGATCAATGTTGGATAGGGACATTTCGAGGTAGGACCTACAGGGAGCGTGCTAATGACCTCAGAAGGTAATATAGGGAGTATAGTAACTACTCCCCATATTATATTAGCACGCTCCCTGTAGGTCCTACCTCGAAATGTCCCTATCCAACATTGATCAGGATGGTCTAGGCTACAACATATCCCATTTTCAGGCAAATCGAACGGAAGGGCACTGGCCCATACATTTTGTGCCATGTCTTTTTGGTAAACGTGTATTATTATTTTGTCCATACATATAATGTATATAATTATGATGTATAATGGTCCTCGCGTTAAGTAGGTTTTAAAATTGTTTAATTATAAGATAGTCTTGAGATATCTATATCCATTTTGACCCACGCCTTAGGCAGTAGCCCATGTGACGTCCCATTATCTCAAGGTCATGTAACAGTCAAGGCCTTCTACGTAATTGATCAACTATAGAACACATCCGAATGCCTGTCATCATGAAATAGCTATTTGCAGGTGCCACCTGGAAAACCCCTCTTGCAAAGAATGCTCTTATTCATAGCCAGGAATGACTGTATTGATATCTGCTTAGGTTACCACTGTAGCACATCTATAGTATACACATCTTGCTTGTATTAGCGCACTGATATCAACCAAACTGTAAAAAGGTAGTACACTGTTTGCATTCGGCACATGCATTATTGCGCTCCAGTATAAAAAGTTTAAACCGGTACCGACAGGTGTCCTTGAAAGCCCCTTCTCTAAATAATGGAGCAGTATAGGCTAACTAACGCATTTTCAAGGTCCAAGTAGGGCTATATTGCAGATATTCAACTTCTTTGATTTTGGAAAATCCCCGTTGAGAACAATGACGACAGTTTCGTCTCTTACTCATCCAAGTGTTGGGGACTTTTCCTTTGTGCTCATCTTGTGAGTGTGTTTATACAGCATAGGTGTGTATGAAAGGCAAGGCTGCTTCCTTTCCGTATACGTTTAGCATGAGGCCGTTTTGTGCGGCCAGGGGGTACTTCAAACTCATCATGGAGTGACAAATGTCGCAATCTGGAGCTATTTTGCGCCTCAGTAATACGGCATTTTTTTTCTAATTACTTCGTATTCGTATGACCATACCGACAATGACCAAAGAAGCTGCTGCGTGGTTGTGCTGTTGTAAATTATAGGGAAACTTTTCATCACTGCCACTTTTACGGACACTTAGACCTCACCCTTCTATGTACTTTCCGTGCTGTCTGCGCAATACCTTGAACTTGTACAGTATATGGTCCGATCCATTGATTGACTTTCCTGTCCTTTATTAGTAGTTTTTTTTAAAAATTATGCAGCAAGTGAGCAGCTCACGCCAGAAATAAATGTCACATAGTAAATTAAAAAACTTTTATATGCCGCTCACTCTTATAGCTGGGATTAACTTAGGGACATTTTAGTGTTCTCTGAATTAATTGTATTGATTACTATTATTAGCAGACAACTTTCAGATGGCCTTAATCCAGTCATTGCTTTACTAATGTGTATTCCTGAGGAGCGAGCCATATATAAATAAGGGCAAACTTTCCCAAGCACAGCTGGCACGTTCCACGGGTTCAACAAAAACTGCTTAATGTAAAAGTGACTTGCAGTGTGAAAATTTTCAAATATATAAAGCAATACCACTGCGATATTTAAATTCACTTATAAAAATCCCATAAGTTCACCTAACAGGCGAAAGGTTCCTTCCCATACCTGTAATTAGTACAAAGGATACAGATTTTAAGTAAGCTTGGAATTAAATGCATTTAAGTGTCTTAATATACCTGTAAATGGAGTAAAAAAGTACAGCTGACGAGTAAATAGTGAACTAAAGTGGGTAGCTTTAACTCGACACCATAAGCATATGGTCACTGTGCATGAATAATTACCTGATTTAAGTACTTGAGAATAATTTAAAAAATTGTCCCGAAAAAAACCTCGCTCATAATAAAGTGACGATACTGATGTGGGAGGAGTCTTCTCCTGGTCTTCTCGCTTACTCATCAAGAGACTCCTCGGACTTTTCCCAATGCTCATCTGGTGAGGTAAATTTAGTATCAGGCTGGCTTGCATGGCCATCGGCTCTGGAGTCTCACTGACCGACATCAACATGGACGGACAGCTATCGCCATCACCAGTTCACATGCACCAAAATTCTACGAGACTTTTAAACTTCATCCAGAATCAATATGACTACGTGCTATTTGATAATGAAGGTAAGTGTACTAATTTCACTTCTTGGAATTTTTGAGAATAGACTGTGTCTGCATGTTTTAATGTTAAATATTTAAAATATCTAAATGTAAAAATTTTAGATCCTCGATATATGGAATTGCCGTTGATTCATCATGCTTACCTCATTGTGGCCGCATCTTTTGGGTACATATTCTTGGTATGTTGGGTTTTGCCCAAGGTCATGGTTGGTCGACAACCTTTCAAGATGAAGAAAGTAATAATGATTTATAATGCGGTTCAAGTTGTTCTCAACATTTGGATAGTGAGTCTGGTAAGTGGAATTGGCAGAAATAAACTATTTTAATAACCAAGGACTATATCGCACTTGAATAATATTCTTCTTCCTTGCAGAGTGTCCGAGGAGGCTGGTTTAATGGTTACAGCTTTAGGTGTCAGCCAGTCGATTATTCGAGAAATCCGAAGGCCATGCTTGTATAAACCTTATTACAATAAGTGCTACATTTGCTAATAAGAAAGTCAATTTATGATTGTTTTTTTTATTCAGATGGTGAGCAGCGGCTGGTGGTTTTTCATTGCCAAGATCCTTGACTGGTTAGATACGGTAAGCCTGTCATTTATACATATCTTTAGCTATAATGATAAAAGTGGTCCTTGCAGATTTTCTTCATGCTGCGTAAAAGTTACGGGCAAGTTACCTTCCTGCATGTTACCCATCACGCAGGCATGCCTTTTTGTACGTGGTACGGCCTGAAATTTATCGGAGGTTAGAATTTATTTTGGAGTCTATTAGCCTAATACAAGTCAGACCCGTTTTTCATCATTTTTCCATTTCTTTGTTATCAGGTGGTCAAACGTCATTTGTGGCGCTGTGCAACTCTTTCGTACATGTTTTAATGTATTTTTATTACTTGCTGTCTGGGATGGGCTACCAAAAATACCTATGGTGGAAGAAGTACCTAACAGTGGTCCAGATGGTAAGTAACGGCACGTACTGACCTACTATGGCCGTTGAATTGTTGGATGTGGATTAATTTCACTTAATTCTTCGCGGTGCAGGTCCAGTTCGTTCTTTTGACGTTGCATCAGTTCCAGTTGTTCTTTGTTGAGTGTGATTACCCGACATACCCCAGGATGTGGGCCCTGTTAGGAGGACCAGCGGCTTTTATATTTTTTTACGACTTTTACGTCCAAGCTTACAAACACAACGTGACCAAGGTAGGAATCTCTGGTCATTATAATTATTTTTGATTCATAACTAATGCAAATTTCTTTCAGGTCTCATTTATAACTAGAGTGACTCGCCTGTATGGCAAGAGTTATGCCTGTATTAAGTCTGAAGTCAACTTTCACAGGGTAAGGAACTATCTTACTTGCATATGAGACTTTAGACGCGAAACTAAATTTTTATATTTTTGACAGAATGGCGAATCGAAAAGTTCATCGTATAAAACTGAAAAGGACTTTCCCAGGTTGACATCGAATATATCATAGAAATCATTGATTTAAGACAAATAAACCTGAAAATCACATTGTTTGCATATAGTATTATCCGCTTTGTTTTGGTTTGTTTGTCTTTGATACTTTGCATACACAAGGGGTTGGAATTTAGAAAGAAGTAATCACTGTGATTTAATAGTCTTACTTGACCTCCAACATGTGTAAAAAAATCACACAATAAATAAAAGACTATTTTCTGACTGTTCTGACATGTATTTTTCTATTTCCATATAATATTACATTCCGTAATTTGAAGATTACTAATTTTTTATTCACCAGGGTGTTCAAACACTACTATTATTTCAGAATCGCCAAATTTTCTGTCCGGCACAAAGAGCCTTTTAATTGCATATCAGAAACGATTATTATTTGGCTGCAGTTTATTTTAACATTCGCCGCTGCTATGTACTGCAGTATTATGCAGTGGGAAGGTGTAAAATAAATTCAGGGAATTTTGCAGCATGTGGCTGGAATGCAAAAAATTTCGATCGATAAGCAGTACTCGCAAAATACCTGTGACGAACTAGGTCCCATCCCTTACTTATTTACATTGATTATCTGTTCTGACGATATTCCGTCCACCCATTTAAAAAATGCTGCTACAATATTCTCACCTGATATTCGTATTAGTTCATCTCCACATTCCACGTGTCCTAATAAGGTGAATTACATAATAAAACATGCATGTCCAATTCAACCTATTTATTATGATCGATTTTTTCCCAGTTGCATGCCAATCCCTTATTGAAAGGTGACAAAAAAAATTTGTTGACTCTGAACTACACCACATGAAGAGAGCAATATGTGACTAGCAACAACCAAGCAGGTGCGTCATTAGCGGGAGGACGTACAGTAAAATGTGGTGTTGAGCAAGAAAGAAAGGTTGTCAAAGGAGGCAAACCACCGCATCAAGAAGGGGTCGGCCCAAAATAATATTAAACGTACAGCTGGACCCGATGCAAGACCATCTCTTCACCTCCGAGCTTCAGGTTGTCCACCGCCCAAATGTCCGAACAATCTCTCGCCAGCCTCAGCCTGTCGAATCGGGACATATCAGTGAGTTATTTCTATTGTAAAGGTCCTAACCACAAAAACCGCGATTTTCCTGCAACTTCTCCAGAAAAAGATATGCGATTAAGCTCAGAGTTTAAATTTTTTTGTGACTACTTCACCACATTTTCAATAGTGTAATATTTTGTGTATTTTGACTCATACCAGAGCTTCCTCTGGTGGGTAAGGTGGCATCTCCATCCTCTTGCCGAACCTGCAAGTACACAAAGAAGTGTCCTGGTCATGCACCGCTTATTGACAAAAACCCAAAGTCAGACCCTGCCTCTATTTTTGGGCCCTGTCCCAGTTAGTGGAACGTCTGACCTCAAAACATTATAAAAAAATGCGATCCCCTTTCGCGTGAAGTTCTGCATTCACTGCTCATCCCTCACATTCATTATGTGTCACTCTCCTTTTTCTTTTGTGGTTGTTAAGACAGGTGCAAAGGTGGGGTTCTTTTTGGAAAGGGTGTTGGCTATACATTGTTGTCCGGTTAGGACTCACCGTGGCCGCAACCGCTGCGAGTAGATTCGGTCCAGTTCTTGGAGCCTGAGCATTCGGAGAGCGTTGGTGAAAGTTTCTATGGAGATTCCGGGCGCACTACGGGGGCTGCCTGGCAAAGAAAGATTCGAGTGCAGGAGGCAGGATGTAAGGGGGGTGATCTGATTTTAAGACAAAAGGGGGGGTTCCGGGGGGAGTTTGTGGGGGGGGGGGCACCTTTGATGGGTCAGTGGCATTTAATTCGTGACTGGAGAACTTCACGCGAATAACCCACAATTTGTTGGCAAACTACCTATCAAATATCCGCAACTCAATATATAGTCTAATCTAAACAGAGTAGGGCTATAAACTAATTGCTATGGGGAATATAGGGGCCAACATGATTCGTTCAACAGGTAGTACAGTGTGTCTAAAAAAAGGCAAATGTATCCTGGAGGTATGCAACCATTGAAACGGCGGTCACAAAGCACCAGAATATATTTTTGACTAACGCTTTTTTAAACAATACTTGGATACAGCCTTTGATTATTATACAGGTGCAAAAAAATTCGCGTGCATTTTCCTGGGCAGGTAAAGGCTGATTCATACAGCCGCTTCTTTTTCCAAACGTGCTCTAAAAGCTCCAATGAATGAGCTTCTAATGCTCGCTTGTGCAAAAATAAATGGCCAGACCCTCAGAAAACCACAAATTTGCCAACGAGTACCTGAACACCATAAAAAGAAATTGGTTGCTTTTTCTCGATTTTTTTTACTCCGGAAGTTTTAAAAAACGCGTGTGCGTTTTTTTCTACCAATACAAAAGCTGCAGTGTGAATACGTCTACAGCTTGACACTATTACCACATCAGACTCTTATTAGGGAAGGTGCAAGGGCTACCTAAAAAGCTCCGAACCTTGGCCTACCTGCTAATGCCACTATGCCAAATAAAGTTTCGGACAATCGTATCCCGGCACTCCGCAACCATCAGCGCCAGAATAACGTTTGCCCGAAATTTTCTTTGACATCCATGCGAACAGGCCCACTAGACTACGACAATGAGGGGTCAATATCGTGGTGTCACCTGGGTCGAGCCACCTGCGAGTAGTACTTGTCGAGTTCTTTCAGCTGCTTGTAAGCGTCGGCGTAGGCAGCCAGCTGACCCGGGTCAGGCAGGGCCACGGCCATGTTGACCTGCTGAGCCAGAGACAAGGCGACGACCAGGACTAGGAGGAACCAGCAGCGGGCCATTGTTGTCAGCCGGTGGTGGTAGGCTTAGGAGGAAGGAGATTTCTTCCAGCACCGAACCTGGTTGTAACTTTGGGGCCCGGTGACCGCCGGCCAGGTCTTAAAAAGGCCTGGGTGTCGGCCAATGACGGTGGAAAGGGCTTGCGTCAAGGCGCCGCGGCCAATCGACGCCAGCCGTCGGTTGGGTCAGGCCACACCCCGGGACCTTCCTGCACCCGCGCTCCTCTCACTTGTCCATCACCACTCTTCTTTTATCTACTTATTGTCACCACACTTGCTAATCATCTTCAAGTATGCTTGGTCTATGTACACAACATTTCAGTCGATTTTAGACCGTTACGTGGGAAACTCATGTCATAAACATATTCTGCATAGAAATTGTTTCCAGTTTTAATTAGGAAATAATTACGTGTTTAAATAAGTATCCTCTTCTCAGGACGAAAGAAAAAGCACAATATCGCACTTACCTAAGTAGAAACTTAGAGTACACTGTGAGCTATATTGATTCATCTTGTGTGCATGGCTTCGGTTCATGCTTCCTGTCTTATTCCGCTTTTTTTATTGTTATTTCTCCGCCCACTCCCCTCCCTCCCCTGCCTTCCTTCCTGTCCCGAACAGGCAGAATTATTTCAGGATGGCAATACTAAGCTGCACCCGCCTTTCTGTTCAAACACCCTTCCTCGGGGAGTCGATTTTTAGATAGATGAAAATTCAATTTGCATAACTCTTTTGGAAGATAGACGCTTCTCTGTGCCTGTACATTGATGCAAGTTGAGTAAGTGGCCCAGGGGCCAGGATCCTCGTTCATTGGGGTGTATTTTGCAATGTAGAGTCAAACATAAAAGATGAATAAATTTGAAGCGAGAGTCGTGGCTGAGGTGTTAATTTCGCTTTAGGCCTTTCTTTCAGTATCCGTATGCATTTTCATCGACAGTGCAGGTAGCTCATTTTGTTACGTTATTTTATTATTATTTTATTCCATTTTATTACAGGTTGGTGCATTTGGCAACAATGTAGGCGGATGGAAACGTGTTTACCCAATGCTTGTTGCGTCTCTTTGCTGTGCTAACACTACCTGTGGACTTGGAAGCAACATAATGATTCAGACAAACTTAGGGTGAACTGATGGGAACTGTGGAGTCACTTTATAAAGGCGTTCGCAGCCTAATTACTGAAGTAATTAGCATTAGTCAGTACATAATCTAGTATGTGGTGGGCTCTACAACATATACTATCGCAATGACGACTGTTTGCAACAAGCAGAGGTCTAATATGAAAATGGCAAGCTCGACCAGAGGGACCTTTTATGCCCAATTTTTTGAGCAGCGATTTTGTACATGGCCACAGTAGTTGACCACAGAGGTTTGTCCGAACTGACCCACTCTGTATTGTAGATATAGTGTGGCACGTCGCAGTTTCTGATAGGAGTCAACACCAGCAGTCCCTGCTCATCCCGTGTGCGTGGTTGGCACAACGAGGTATGAACGCATAGTCCCTGGCGGCTGTGTGCCGATGGTTCGTTTCCACCAAAAAGCCCATTGATTTCGCAGAATTCAAAGACGAAGCGCAGAGGCGTTGTGTCCACTTGACAGCTCATGTCCCCGGGGGTTCATATGCGTATATGGAACTCGAATTTAATTTCCCAAGTTGAACCAATCGCACAGTGTAGATATTTGCTCATTTCCACGCGTATTAATTTTAGACTGTGGTTGAAATTATTAATAATGGAGGCGCACGATTCATGTGCAAATCTGCAGGTTTTGGTTCATGAAGCTGAAGGTCGTCTTATGTTGCATTATGTGAAAATCGGCGTCGTCTTGTGGGCGACTTGCTGCGTCACTGTCACCGGATCGGGACAAAAGGTTCGAGGAAGCAGCATCTGCCGCCCTTTTCCACCTTCATCTGCCTCTTGACAAAGGCTCATTAGGTGCTAATGACGGGTCGCATCGTCCTAACCCAATTGCTCCCATTAGGATTCAATATAGGTGCCCCGGTTCGGAGCTCATTTTTGCGACTCTCATCAGCTAAAACCAAAGTTCAGCCCATTAAGTCTCTCAAAAAATCCAGCATAAATAAATGCACTTTGTCCATGATGTACCCCCAGTAGATGACGCCTTTCAATTTTAGCACCGTTGTAAATTACCTCACCTGGAATCCTGGTTTTACGAGTAATTGCACCTCTCCGGGAGGTGCTTCAAATCGAATGCGGAATGCTCCGTGCCACTGTACGATTCGTTAACTCGACGAAAATTATGCATTGTCCTAGGCTATATATACTAGCAGGACTGTATATAGGACAATGAAAACGCCTCCTTACGTTATAATCAGTTATTCAGAAAATCTAATTAAATGATTCGTCTTTGCTCGCGGATTCAAGCCGGAAAAGACGCCTGGAGATGTGTTATCTAAGGAGTGACTGATGCGGCACAAATCGATGTACAATAGTACATAATTACGTATGTACGTTGTTCTCGAAGTTATAAAGGGAATTAATCATGCTCTGCTCAAAGGGAAGTCAACGTACTGTAAAAACTACGCTTTAAGAAGAGGGGGTTTCCAGACTTTTTGCTGCATTGGTGGTTATAAGTCGAGAGAAGAATTACTGACCAGTACATAAACAAGACGCATGAGTGCCTTTTCCTTTTTTATTCCTTTTTTTTACCTCGGCGTTATTAGCGGATATGATGATGAAAATACATCATGCTTATGAGGCAGTATATTTTATGTTGCAGTGAATATTATCCCACTATTGCGCCCTTGCAGTTGTGGTGACTCATCGTCAGTCCATACCTTGTGTCACGGTGTTTTTGGCTGACAAATTTCAACCCACATTGTCATATTACTATCACTTTCGGTTAACCCCTCCTCAACCCACGTCCATCCACGCCGTGACGAAGTGCTGGGGACATCCTACGCTTATGATGTCAAAACGAGCAACTTGGTAGTTTCCCTATAAATTCTATGTAATCCGCAAAATTTGCATCACCTTGTATACGAAACGTTGCATAAGCATATTTATTTATAGTACAACAAAACATATTGCCCCCTTTTACGTGTACACATGCAGTCAGCACTAACAGCGATTAATTTACTCGTCCAATTAGTATTACTGAATACTGTGATTTTTTTCCTTGTGTATACAACTGCACACATTACAGCACATACAAGCCCAGGAAGGAAATATTGTGTCGTTTTATTTTCGACCTGTTGCTTCTCTCTTCGATCCGTGTCTGCTTCCCTGCAAAACTTTACGGACCGAAAAGCCTATAAAAGCAAGTCACTTTGTGGCAAATGGCTCTCACAAGTTTACAACTCTCTTCTACATAAAAGCGACAAATCCTTCTTATTAAAAAAAATACGCATTAAAATTGCGAAAGGATCATCTAAGGACATGTTCAGCAGACCGTAACACCATTAACAGGTTAACATTTGGATCAAAAATGTCAAGGGCATCCAGATTCGAAAACAAAAGTTTAAAAAAAGTGCCTGGAAGTATTATCACCTGGGGAATCCCACCTAGGTAATTGCAAGCATGGCCCCTTAGGGGAAATTAAGGGGACTTTACTCCATCCAAGCTATTAGTTCCTCCGAGTCTGTTTAGGCTGAGGAGAAGTAGGTAGGAGGGGGGGGGAGAAAAAAATGAAGACAAACTCGAGCTCCTGAAAACCCAAGTCCCACTTGTGTACAGTACGGAGGCCTAGCCGCCAATCGCCAAATGGAGCCTCGCAATCTAGGAAGTCTCTAATCGACTTTAGAGGCGCCATGGAAAAAGGAGTGGGATGGCAAATGCTTGATTGGCCTGATTTCGGTATCAGCACGAGGACTTCGGGGTTGTTTGAAAGCAAAAAAGGGATCGTGCCCTCAGCCCACAAAAGCGCTCTCTGCACCGTTATTTTGTCTGCACAACAGGGACTGACAGGTACTCCGATGAAAAAAGAACTCAACGGGAGATACTTTAATTTCGGGTCGATCAGGTGGATGGAGGAACATCTGTGAAGGCGGTCGGTTGGGTCATCCTGGATGTGCTTAGCAGGTGATATTGCCTCTGGTAGATTTATTGCCTAAGTGCAGAAGTTCACGTGTAAACCAATGAATTACTGAGGTTTTTACGAAAAGTGAAAAAGTGCAAACGTTGATGCGAATTTGCTCGATGAATTCCACTGATTAAATTGTTAATGAGTGTTAATTATAAAGGTTCCTATTTCCGAAATGCTTTCGTAAATTATTCGCATTTTTCACACCTCTGTGCTTTAATATTTTAGGTTAACAGTGGTGTTGTCTGTTCAGCCGGAATGATTGATTTAGCTTAAACACATTTTCATCTTTGCTATACGGTATCCATGCCAATAATTTCTTTAATGCAAAATAGATCTCATATGTGTTTTTACCTGTCTTACAAGTACTTGCTGACATTGTTTTTAAAGGGCTGAGTAGATAGAAAATTATGATGAAAATTGTATGGCTTGAGGATGAAGAAACTTATTGCATTTGTTGGGTTGGGGGCAAGGGTAAATGATTGGGAGAAAATGACTGCTTGAAGGTGAGAAAAGTTATTGCGTCGTGCACCGGCCGTAATAGCAATTAGGGAGCTACAAAAACGTTTCAAATTGCTGGGAATTAATAAGGACACCGATAATTACACGGGGCATCGCAAAACCTATGCAGGCTCGTAAAATACCTACCTCATGTGGCGTACGTTATTGATATTATTGCGAGTAACAGTGACAATAATATTGTTAGTAAAGGCCGTTACACGCTACGCAAAGAACAATCTTTAGCGTTGACACAAAACGTATAGTACTGCGTATAGTTTTGTTCCCTGCTTAGGCAAAAAGGCTCTTTTGAAAGGAGGATCCCTTTCGACGCCTCTTCTCCTCATTACGTTCCCAATTGGTCATTTCGAGAGGCAATCCTCTCGTTCCTCCGGGGTCAAGTCTCTCCTTGGGGACATTCGAGGCGATATCAAAGGCTCAAATTACAAGGCAGAATAGTCTGAGCAAAACCAGTTGAGCAGGAGCCAGGACCAGGATGAAAGAATTACCCGCCTCATATTACACTAGCTATAGAGCATCATCGGTTTTTTGAATAACTTACAAGCTATAGCTGACGAGGACAACCCCGCTATCAAACTAGAAAGGTGCGCCGCGTTCCCACAAGGTCTCTGAATATTGGATTGCAAAAGTGACATAACCTATGGGTGGGTGTGGAGTGACTTATTCCTCAAACGTGCGTTGTTGCGTGTTCCAGGACAATTACATGGAACGACGCCCTCACGTCCTATAATAAAAGAGATGGAGGTGTTTCTTGAAGAATGCCCATCTTCGAATATACTTTCAGCTTGGGGTCCATTATGAGCAGCAAACATAAAGCCCTCACTTTCAGACTCGGCTATGGATTGGCAAAGGAATCCAAGCGTGACTTTTGGGGAGATCAAGCTCGATGTGGCGGAAGAAAACGGGATCAGTTTTATGATCTGAGGTCGGAAGGGCTTTATGTTGCATCTAGAGCTTTATGTTGTTGGCGGCTACTTGTTCATAGAGTGGAAGGGGGATTAAGATCAGGGAGAAGCGTTTTGTAGTGGGAGGATGGAAAGTGCAGTAGGAGATGGGTCTGGATGATCCCAAGGCTTGGAGGGAAGCACTGCACTGGCTTGGATAGTCTAATGTTGTGTCTAGAATAATCAGTTACACAGCTGGATGAGAGAACTTTATCAGTGCTACTTTAATGAGAAATTGTCTGCAAGGAGGAATGTATACAGTTCAAATCTTCAGAGATAAATTTAAAAATGAAGTGTGTAAAATACCAGGAAGTACTGGACACAAATAGATTTTCTGAGAAAAGAAGCAACGTCCACAGTTACATTCTAAATATTAAGGCACGTACGTTTGAGAAGCAATGACTTGAAACCTTTTAAAATCAGCAAAAAAAACATGTTGAGAGAGAGGAAATGATACCTGATACTTGTATACCAGGAAGCTATTATCATCTTATTTATTTGTTTACAGCAGTCTTTAATTATTATTTTACTGATTAGCATTTCTTTGTTTTTTCAGGAAGAGTGATTTGTCTGGCTGAGACATTTGTCGTATAACTGCGATAGGAGACTGGGGAAAAAAACTGACAAAATCAGTCAACTGGAAATGAATCAATATTGATCGTGACCATTTCTGCAGAACCACAACAGTTCTGTTGGCAAATATAATTTTTTGCCCTCGTGCTTAATCAAATAAAACGCTCATGCTGCTAAACTCCCACACTCTATCGCAAAGTATACTGTACAATATTGACCAATTGAAGGCGCATAGAGCAGTGTCTTGCATTACATTAATAATTACAATATTGATCACTGTTTCTATTGAGAATTTTGTATTACTCAATAGATGTCAGGATTTAAATAACCATTCAGAATGACTTGGCATGGCAATCCGTGTGCCATTTATTGCAAAGCACTTGACATGGTACTCTATTATTCTTCCTAATTGTGAATCCTATAACCATACGGCATGTAGCAAGTTCAAAGTCTAATTCCTGACCCAGCATGTGAATGACTGAATCATAAAATATGCATGCAGTTTATACGTGTAGCTTGGCTTACAGTAAGAGAAACTTTCCTAATTACGATTGGAATCTTATAGTTGAAATCGCCCACCTTCCTTTTTTGCGTTTCTTGAGCATAAGGCAAGTAACGATTTAAGCTGTGTACATTATTACCATGACAGGCACTTCTGTTTATGTTCCTAAACTCATGAACAATTCACATATTGCTTCCTTGGTGCTTAAAATGTTACCAGTTGCAGGGAACATTTTTTTTGCACCAAGTAAGTGCTGTCATTATATTATTTTAATATCATTACTACTCCCATAAGCTGCTTCAGAGCTTCACTGTAATGCACAAGGACAACCGTGTTTAAACAGCATTTAATAAAAGGCAAACCACCAGGAAGCACGACTCGTGGATGTAGTAGCATTCTGACGTTTTTTTTTTACTGTAATGGTATACTCAGTGGCAAAGCAGTCAGTGCAAACTGATTTAGCTGAACAATTCACAAGTTATCACCCATATGACAGACCTGCGTAAGATGTCCAGTAGGCCTATAGTACGACCAAAATCTTTGTGTGCTTGGACCTTGCCAGTGAATAGATTGATATTGCTGTCCGAAAAGGTAGGAGAAACACTCGCAGTAATGACAACGACAAGTTCGTGCAACGAATTTCGACCAGATGCATGTGAAAGGATGAAAGCAAAAAAGACTTTCTCGTGCTGTTGTAATCACGTAGTCATCCCATATGACAAAGTGAGCTTCTGACTCGTGAAGGGGCTAACCCTGCATGACACTTCAGTCGGATGCAGCAGGCGGTGGTGTTCAAGTGCTGTAACATGATTCAAAATAAAGGTATTCACGTTCAGTATTCTCTCTGCATCAGACCGGATAATTATGAGAATGAGATACATTATTTGGGCCCTGACTGGTTTAAAAAAAATGATTAGGCCTACCATAATGAGAAGCTTGCTTTCATTCAAAGTATATTATGCTGATGTGGTTCGCTATTAATTTCTAATGATGAGAGGGCAAGACCGATGTATAAAACATTACTCCCGGTTACAAAAAGGGATGATAAAATTTTTTGCGCATTCAATTTGAGTTCCTAGAATATATTACAACATTATAGTGACTTAGGGTGAATTACAACCGTAGAGGATTTATCGTACCGCATACGTGCTGAAGCATTAAGGCATTATGAACTGTATTTAGTAAGATATATTAGGAGGGTATGTAAATGAGGATTTAGGCGTTTTTTGTAAGATAATAATCTTCTCGCCATATTGATTGCCAAAATTTAATTTGCCAAGTTTATCGCGGAAGGGCCTAGAGGTGGCATATCAATAAGAGTGTGTCTCAAATGACTGATGATCTGACTTTTTATTAGCACTGTTACCTAGTCCTAGCAATTAATAACTGCCGGAGCAAAAGGACCGCATTGTGTGCGACTGTGCAACGAATGTCGCCGTTTTGCAAATGATCCCAAGGGAGGAATAAATCACACGGCTTCATTCAACAGAACAGCGTTTAATGGTACTTCACCCGAGACAAGAAACAGTTGTAATACCCTCGTGTTAGACAATATAAAGCATCGCCGATCCTAAAACGCCAACAAGTGCTGTTGATCCATGCCTGCCTTTAAATTGCCTAAACTTTTAGAGACTTTCTCCATTGATCGGCCAAGCTAAGCTCGTGTTGAAGAAGAGCTGCGAGGAGAAAAAGTACACGATATGAAAAAAAGTTCGTTTGATTCTGGCCTGGCATGCACCAAAGTGTGTATGCAATCGCCTACAACAATATGTTAAAAATTTGTGAACACTAACGCCGTATCGTTTTGTTAAAATAAATGTTCAAACTATTTTAAGCAATTCTTTGCATTGCGTGACTAAAGAGCTGGTAGCTGACTGAAATTAATCGAACCAAAAAAAGCATAGAATTTACAACTTATTCGACAGGAATAATTATTATTAATAACCTACTGAAAGTTTTAGAGTCTCTTTTAATGCAGCTGATTACTGTAATCAAGATTAATCAATGCAACATACAGTACGTATCAGGGAAAAAATACTTCCGCAAGGATTTTCGTCATTCAACTATTGAATTCAATTGCATCCGCCCATATGCGGACATATTTTAGGAAGTTCATATAATTGCTTTACTTGCTTACTAGCCTAATAAATTACGAGCTACAACGAGTACAACGAGAACCCCGCATTATAAAACGCTTCTGAAGGCACGTAACAACTTGTGTATTTACAAGAACACTTTTAATTACTCCTTTGAGTAATTTCCTTCACGCTTTGGTGCCCTTCCCTAAGTTGTTTTATCTCTCAGTAAGCCGACCTTAGATGCAAAAGAAATATATACTGCATTTATTGGACCGTTGAAAATTGTATTTAAAGGATTTCAAACATTTGAGTGAGAGGAACCAAGCAAGTAGATTAGATTCCCCGTTAATCTAGAGAATGATTTAGATACAATGACATGTATTTAGCTTGAGTGGCGAGCATGTGATGAGGTCTCGCCTAGAAGTGGCAGCAACTTGGTCCAGTTTTTTTTTTCTTTCTGCTCACCAACTCGACCCTTCCTCGTTCATCTTTTTTTAAAACTCTTTTTCCCGGGTCCACTCTACACGCTCGGCACAATCTCGCAGCATCCCGAGGGCATCACTTTCCAGCTGTCATCAAATGCAGTTGGTTGAAGTTATCCCGCCAATTAGGTTAATGGTCAATCCGCAGAAGCGGGTGATGTAACAAGCATTAGCTGCATTAGTCCACTTGTTTATAGTCGCTATACCAAGAAAAAAAAATATTTCCACACTTTTGCCCTTAAACTTTTCTGGGAGGTAAGGGTGGCAACTGTGGCGCATGGAGATGACCTGTGACCCCTTGAGGAAAAAAGGGGATAGGGACAGAGCTCATTCTGTGGCCAAGATGCCTTCCAGGGTGGTGGTGTGGGCGTTGCATCTCCTCGGCTGCTGTGTGTGCCAGATTCATCTATCCCACGTAACTGATGGACCACATTCATAAGCTGAGGATCTCAGTGTTCAGGATAAGCTTCCCTTTTGAGACGAGTAGAGCTTATGATTGTTTTTCGCATTTTCTTGGATCGCATGGTAGGCTACTGCCTGTGATAAGAGCTTTAGACCAGATATTTTTAGGCATTTTAGTATGATTAATGTGAATTTTGCTAGAGACGGGATGCAATCATCTTGTAATCTAGTCTACGGTTTTTTGTGTGTGTGCATGAATGTATGTTTGTTCTCAACGAACGTCAATATGAAGTATTCTGATTCTAGGATCTAGGACAGCATGCGATGTTTGCAAATTTTGCGCATTACGAGTGTTTTCATATGCAAATAACGCACGCCACAAAATAATGTTTATTTGACAACTTCCCTGATCACTATATTTGATTAAAATACTCTTCCAGTCATCCCGTCCCCGTCACCTCTGCTTGGCCGGGTCTTTTTCCGCTTTTCACCCGACATGCCGGAGCAGAATTGCACTTCCTTCTCTGCTCGGGGCCAGGAGAAAAGGCCTGGTGTTAAAGAATGTCAGAAATGGCTATCGCACGGCGCCCTCCCTTGGGAACTTCCCCTTTCCCCCTAAGAGGGCCTCGAAAATAAATAAATAAATAAATAAAATAAAAATACTCTTCCAGTCGATGCAACAGCGGACAGTGTAATGATAATAAATGAGGTCGTAAGGCTACGTCGGGCCAATCTCTAAAAAAACTTAAATTTTCAGTGTAATGATAATGTGGTCGGCTCGACTATACTCATCGAATCTTTATGCAAGTAGGCGTCTACTGTAACATTGCTACGAAACGTGTGGCTGGAGAATCGGCTACAATTACATGTGGGAAATTTGGCACAGAATCGTTGAGTGATTAGGATAATTGAAAACATAAAAAAACAGCCACGAAAAAGATATGTGTGTGTACATACGTACTACATCTCAAAAAATGTGTGGAAATTGCGCGAGAACAAAATAAAGGTGTGATATTTTATTTTCCAAATCATTAGATTAGAGCCTATTTATGATTATGCGAAGAGCACATATTTATCCCTGATTTCTGCTTCTAACGGCTGTTAGTTCCATTCTAGCAGCTTTCTTGATGTAAATGGTTTAGTCTACACTGTTGCCCATATGACGTCAATTCCATTATCCAGCAGTTTAATGAACTGTAGGCAACTGTAGGCCTATGTCTTACAGTCAGACGCCTTTTTTCAACTCCGCGCCTCATTTCAGTCTCAGACACTTGACCCGGTGCCTTCGACATCACCCATGATCTACGACCTGGATGCCCAAGCTTTGTCCCTGAGGTCAGCAGTGACCCGACTCCGAGGTCAACACGAGACCGAGCTGGTGTTTCTCCTGGACTCGTCTTCATCCGTGGGCAAAGAGAACTTCCAGGCCGAGCTTCGTTTCGTGCGAAGACTTCTGGCCGACTTCACCGTTTCACCTGAAGCAGCCCGTGTAGCCGTGGTGGTCTTTTCTTCAAAAAAGATGGTCCAGACCCACGTGGACCAGTTGGCAACCCCTGGGCTCAAGTGCGACCTTCTCCACATGCTCAATGTGGCATATACAGGAGGAGGCACCTACACACTTGGGGCTTTCCTGCAAGCAAATGTAAAATACACTTTCCCTATCTCTAATTAGTATTTTTTGTCCCACAACTGTAGATCCACCGCTCTCTTAATTAGTGATGTTAATTAAACGCGTTTAAAGGCAGTGCTGTCAATCTTTAAAGTGTTTTAAAATGCGACAAAAATCGGCGACAAATTGCCCTTAGATCACTAGGCTAGTTAAGAGGCACAATTTACAGCCTACTAGGAGCCATAAAGCCTTATCGTCACCGGTATAGTTATTTAACATGCATGCCGTAAATTAGACGCATGTCATTTCCCTCAGCTGCCAACATTTTTCGTGTAAATCATGAGCCGACGTCTATTCATCAGGCCATATTGCAACATAGTCGACCGGACGCTGCCCGAGCCATATTCCTGGTGACTGATGGCTACTCCAACGCGGGCGATCCGGTACCGGCTGCGGTACAGCTGCGGCATGACCACGTCGAAGTCTTCACCTTTGGCATACGGAACGGAAACGTTGCCGAGCTCATGGCCATGTCTTCTCATCCAGTCTCAGAACACACTTTTCTGCTCGACTCATTCCACCAGTTTGAAGCACTAGCTCGACGGGCTCTTCACCAAGGTGGGTTAAACAACACTAATGATTACTCGTATTATAATAATTATTGTAATTATTGCAGATCTTCAGTCTGGTGGATATGTGGTCCAAAATGCGTCGATTTGCAAGGAGCTGTGTTATGCGACGGATGGCGATTGTTGTGACGAGAGTGCCAGTTGCGTCTGTGGTGTTCACTCTGGAGTGTACTCCTGTGCGTGTCCTCCAGGCCACTTCGGATCCGGAATGTTAGGAGACTGCCATCGTAAGTAACAAAAACAAAGTTAAAACAAAAAAATAACAATCACATTACACGTCGCCAGAAGAGCAACAGGTGCCAACCGCAAATATCATTTGTGGCAGGCTCATTATGCCAGAATAAAGTTTCGAGGTTATTTTCACGTGCGCATGTGCATGTGGCGGTTAATTAAAAATGAGGATAATTTTTTCCAGCCTGCCCTCCGGGAACATTTCGAGATGAAGTTGGCCCCGCTGACGAATCCTCATGTAAAAGCTGCCCAGATCCTCACCAAATGTCAGCCAGTGGTTCAACAACACCCACTGATTGCTACTGCTCCCAGGGATACACGCCCACGGACACCGGATGTGCCGGTTAGAGAATTTGTGAAAATTTATTCACGCTGTGACTTTAACACATGTTTCCAGAAAAAAACACACGCAAATTTGACCCCATCTGAGCGAGGTTAGGGGCACCCTTCAAGGGGCCATTCAAATCTATTCTGGATGTGCTTGATGCTCCTGGAGTAAGGTCCGTAGATCTCGAGCTGGTAATCACGGTTGGTACCAAGACGACCGTACTCTGCGTACGTTGTAGGGGGGCAAGGTGGCATCTTCTTCTCCGGGGGAGGTTCAGTAGCGGCAATGACGTCGGCTACCCCTGATCGACGCTGACTCATCAACAGAAGGTCCTGCACTATCTGGGTAGTCTCTTTGGTTTCGGAGATACGCTTCTTCTCTTCCAGACTCTTGAACAGGTCTCTGACAGGGAGATATATTTGTTAAACACACTCGTAGCAACAATGAACGGATTCCAGATAGTTAGGTCTACAGTAGAAATATTATTCAAACACGTCTTCACTGTAGATATGAGCTAAATTATTGGACACACTGCACAACTCGATTTTTTTCCTCTTCATTTTCTTAAAGTGATAAAAATTTGTGCAATTTTGCTACGATGATCCACATTTTGTTGTTACTTACTTGTAGTGCTCTTGGACGAACCCCCAGCTTGAACGCCAATAACGTGCGGTTTTGGCCTCATGGGCGATCAGGTCGCGCCAAATTTGGTCTTGTCCAACCTGGTTGTATTTGTCGAGCTCGAAATCTGTTATCTTGGCGCCGGCCATGACTGGAACTTTTTGTGAGACAATTTTGCGCTGAAAAGTTTAGCCTAGCTGGCGTGGGAGTCTCTTGGTAACCGGTCGCCACAGCTAACAATGAGGCAAAACTGTCATTGTTGGTCACGCACAGTCCAGAAAAAATTACGATTAGGGCCTATACTGTATATTACGATTAGACTACTATTTTCTCTTTGAACACAAAGTAGTGTATTCATTGCTCATAACGTCATAAGTATCGTAATGTACCCAACGGGCCATAATTATGACTATAGGCTACCTACGATATAGGGTAGTTTTGCTCAAGCTGATCGATGATACGCCAAAAACAATTTATATCTGCAAAATATGCAGCAACAGGGAGTCACTCCACACGCCCTTCCCACATATTTTTGCAGCCGAGTTTCTGATATCTGACGGGTGTCATACCCTGTACGTCACGGCCTGCGAAAGGAAGGTTGTTGGTGCTGGATAATTGAATCGATCAGTGTTTGGAGTAAGCCATCAAATGAGAAATTCAGTTAGGACTTAAGAGAATATGTACGAGTAAGCTTAATAAGATGAGCTACATGGCGCAAGAAGAAACACACATAATTAGCACACAAGTCTGGAGACATTAATTTATTATTCTATAAGACCGTACTGTACATCTTTCACTGTTGATGGAATTAGTCAAATTATTATTTTGTCGCATTCTTGGGGAAAAAATGTAATATAGTTGTTATCAAATATCAGTAGCAAAAATACTTTTAAACCATAATTTTTATTTAATTTTTATTGAAAATTATTTATATTTAGATATACTACTTAGGGCAAATTAAATGTAATTCTTGCTGAGTTTTTGACCATAGGCTATTCGTCAACAGTGCACGATCGCTGCATGCTTATCTGATTTCAAATCACTAAAGCCTACTAACAATGACACATCCGCATTATTCTCTAAGCTTATTGTTACTCAGCAGAGCAACATTGTGCAGATTATTAATTATTAATTACTAGCGTAAAGTTATGGATATTTTCAGCATAGCACTAGAACAAAACAGGTCATTTATTATAAAGCCTCTACATGTTTACTTGAAATAATGCGCGTTAGCTCTCGAGCAATTATGAACATGCAATTTCATATCACGTTATTGCAAAATATGCAGTGCTTGTAGTCCACCTCATTATGAACCCAACACAGAATAAAATGTACTCTCAGTCCAATGGGCCGGAAAATCAATGTTTAAAGTAAGTCTACATTAAATAGATCCGTATTACGCACCCACCACCGCTCATTTAATGAAACCCTACGGCAAGTGTACAGTACTTTTAATTATTCATTTCAGCCGTCCAATGTCCCCCTCTTCCTCCGATTCCGAACGGCTACTTCGTCCACGGCGAATGCTTGTCCGAATTTCCGTCCGTCTGCACCATCCGCTGCCGTACCGGGTTCAGGCTGTCAGGAAGCGACGTCCTGGTGTGCTCCTCCGACGGCACGTGGACTGGCAACATCCCACGCTGCATAGGTAGGTAGGTCAACATTGCAGATCCGGCACATTTACTAATGGTCATGCTTCATGATGCATCGTGTGATTCCAGCCGTTGATTGTCCTCCTCTCCGGGCTCCCCGTAACGGAGCGATGGACTGCGACCAGCCCAGTGGTGACCATCATCAACAGTGTCGCTTCACATGCGACCAAGGGTACGCTCTGGTGGGTGTCCATCGACATACCTGTCTCCCTGGAGGGACCTGGGATGGCGTCACAACTTTGTGCAGGCGTGAGTATACAGCACCTACACATTCATCGGACCATATTTTAAAGTGTTGAAACACTGATTACTCACTGTGTTAAAAATAGACAATGTAATGTGAAAAAGGACGTTTAAAATGGGATAGTTCTACTCGTAGCATACATGCTGATATTCGCTGATCATTGCAGCTTTTTGTTGGCGCAAATAAAATATTCGCGCGCGTGTGTACTGTAATGTCAAAAAAGCATTTTGTTCGCAAAACCATGAATATATTGTAAATGTAGGTTAGCTCTGCAGTGCAGTGTACTCGTATATGAGTTAATCAAAATGGAATAAAATCCTCACCGAAAGTACGGTTCTATAATAATAATGTGTGAAAAGTGCTCACTTGCAAACGAAGCACTGCAGAGCAGATTTTAGGGTCATAACTTCATTTGAATGAAGAGCTTTACAGTTTTGCAAAAAAAACAAAAAAAAACATAATGACCAGAAACCACATCCGAGGCTTAGCTTGCAATTTATTAACATAAAATAATGAGCGTGCAAGAGAAGGGTGCTCTGAATCGATCGCATCATGTGCTGTATACTGATTGTAAAAGATTAGAGATGCTCTCTGATGACTGAATTCTCTTTCCAGCTGTGTTGTGCCAACCGTTGAACCTGCCCCAACCTCTGAGTGTCACAACACGGTGTACGGTGACTAAAGTACAGTACGGAACCACATGCGACATCGGTTGTCTTCCCGGATTCAAGCTTGAAGGAGCTCCAAATGTGACCTGCATCGGACACGGATTCTGGAGTGAAGATCTGGACACTTTGAGGTGTGTGGACCATGTTCCTCCTGAGATTATGTGTCCTGATGACCTGGCCGTGGACGCTGCGGAGGACGAGTCTTGGGCGCTGGTCAGGTGGGACATACCGGTACCTGTGGACAACTCAGGACTAGTGACCATCACTAGGGCCATCCCGAGCGTGTCCCCGCCCAGGAAGATGCCAATCGGGATCCATGATGTGACATACATTTCTCAGGATGTGTTTGAAAACGAGGCGAACTGCACCTTCCGCATATCTGTCACAGGTAACACCATTTTACTGTACTTACTGCTACATAACCTGATCAATTATTTACATGCTCAGACCGCCAACCACCCAAAGCAGAAGACTGTATTTCACCTCCGCCCTTTTTATCGAGTGACCCAAACGTGGAGCTGCAATGGGAAGAGCCCACATTTTGGGACAATTCAGGTCAAGAGGTTGTGGTCACCCGGTATCCAACCGGCAACACCTTCAAATACGGAACCACCAACGTTACATACAGCGGTACAGACCCTTTTGGAAACACAGTCGAATGCACCATTCAAGTCACCATGCAAGGTATATGTCCACTATGCTCTCACTAAAGTCAATCGGACAGCGTCCGTAAACGTATTTTATTTGGGACAGAACATGCCTGCGAGCAGATGCCAGACCCTCTGCATGGTTACTCCAACTGCAGCCGACTTCCAGAAGGACTTGTGTGCACCTTGTCCTGCGAAGATGGATACGCATTCGCACTTAGAGAGCAGCCACTGTACTTTTGCGCATTTGACGATGGCTGGGAGCACACCACAAACGTCCTTCCTCTTCCTGACTGCTCTGGTGAGTACAGGCACACTTTTACTATATACACACCTAATATAACGTTGCACTTGCCAGTGACGGTACTTCCAACAAGTGTCGCAATGGGAGGAGACCTGGATTTGGACATGATTCTTCCGGAGTTTTGTCACCAACCGGAACTTCTCGCATTGTTGCTGGAAGGTGTTAGGCACCAGCTGACCGAAAAGGTGCGGGAGTCGTGTCCGGACGGCCTGCGCTGTTCTCTGGACATACACGACGCTATGGACACCCTGTGCGGACAAAGGCACAGACGGTCAATCGGCAACAATGTGCTCAAGTTCAACCTGACTGTCGAAGGCGATACGACCAAATTTGAAGAATTGTCGTCTCGCTTGTCAAAAGAAGAGGTAAAAGTTTTCATCCAGGGACAAAGAGTTTTGGTTGGACGAGTTAAGCCGACAAGGATGTTTCTGAGTTGCCCGGAAGGATCAACGGCATCGGCTGACAGGCGAAAATGCGGTGAGCGAATTACTTTCTCACAAATTGCTTATTGATCACATGATGCTCACATGTTTTTTTGGTTCCTTCATCAGTTAAATGCCCTGCCGGATCATACTTTTCTGGAGCTGGAAAATGCTCCAGGTGTCCTAAAGGATCGTACCAGAACTTGCAGGGTCAGCTGGCTTGCAAAGTGTGTCCGGAGGGAACGTCCACGAAGAAATCCGGACAGAAGAAGAAGGCAAACTGCTCGGGTGAGACAATCCAACGGGCAGTACTTGACTTGCGTTTGAAGGTGTGTGTCCTCCCGGCAGGTTTTCTCGTCATGGTCTTGAGCCGTGTCGAGCATGCCGCAAAAGTTGGTTCCAGCCTCTTGAAGGTTCCTCCAGTTGCTTCAGGTGTCCACGAAAAGCGAGGACACTCAGGAAGGGTTCGACGCGAGCTGGTGACTGCAGAGGTACCTGGTTCCGTCAGTTAAAATGTTTACATCAATTTACAGCCCGCAAACGTTGCAGATCCGTGTCCTCCGGGCAGTGCTTCTCCAACCGGACTGTCCCCATGTCTTCCGTGTCCTCGTGGATTTGTCCAGCCCAAAGAAGGACGCACCCTGTGCATTCGGTCGCAAGACCGTACCAAGAGGGTTGAAAACAACTCGTTGTCGTTGATCTCCGCTGCTGACGATTGCTTCTCGTCACCTTGCCAATCTGGAGGGACGTGTCGGCCTATGGACGTCGGATTTGTGTGTGTATGTCCGGCAGGATTGTCCGGAAACACTTGCACCGAAGAGGTTGATCCGTGCCTGTCCTCACCGTGTCTCCGTGCCGGTACATGCCAACATGTACGTGGCGGGCTCCAGTACCGGTGTTTATGTCCCAGAGGTGTGACAGGATCACGTTGCGAGGTGTTAGACGCATGTGCGTCGTCTCCGTGTAGCAGAGGCGCCACTTGCGTCAACATACCAGGCGGGTTCTTCTGCCAGTGCAGCATCGGTACGTCCGGAAAACGATGCGAACTGAACGACGACGACTGTGCCGGCGCCACTTGTTTCAACGGCGGAACTTGCGTCGACGGTATCGGTCGATACACCTGCTTGTGTGCGAGGGGATTCGTTGGGAAGTACTGTGAGGACAGGGTACGGCTGTGCTCTCGAGGTGCCTGTCTGCACAAGGGAGTGTGCGTCGACACCGACGACGCCGTCGGATTCAGATGCGAATGTCAAGCTAATTACGGCGGTCGTCGTTGCGAGAGAAGAGTGACGGCGTGTCACAGCAATCCATGCCCAGAAGGCTCTACTTGCCGGGAAGTACCTGCACGAAGCGGTATTGTCAAGTGCATGTGTCCTCCTGGTCGTACCGGTACCGACTGCCAGATTGGTAAGTTATAGTTGACGTAGAAATAGAGTTTCGGATCATTCCAACATGTGGCATTTACAGAAGTGGCTGGAAATTTCTCTCTGGTGTTTCCTGTCCCGCGTGTGACCAGCGACGTGGTCGTGTTGGACACTGGACTTCGTCGAGACCTGACCCAATTCACGCTGTGCATGTGGATACGGAGCGAAGACAAGCTTCATTACGGGACGCCGTTCTCGTTTGCCACTAGACAAAGCGACAACTCCTTGACCTTGACAGACACCAACGGGTTCGTCCTGTACGTCCTAGGTCAAAGGGCAGTCACAGACGCCACAGCCAACGACGCCCGTTGGCACCACTTTTGCGCCACTTGGACGTCCATCGGAGGTCAGTGGACCCTGCACCGAGATGGACAGGAGCTGTCGTCTGGTCATGGACTGGCCTCAGGAGCGGTCATACCCAAGGAGGGTACGGCCACTCTGGGCCAGGATCAGGACAGACCCGGAGGAGGATTTTCAGCTGTGGAGGCCCTTGTTGGAGGACTGTCCCATGCGGACTTGTGGGACAGGGTGTTGGACTCTGAGGAAGTGTCCAACTTGTCCCAAAGCTGCCAGCCGCCCTTGGGCAACGTGTTGGCTTGGACTGACTTCGCAGATGGACTGCGTGGGAGGGTCAGCATGGACACTGACCCACTGTGCAGTGGATGTCCGGTTCTGGTGCCTCCGGTGCAAGGTGCGGTAGAGGTGATGGATGATGGGACGTCCAGAGTGGACTGCAACAAGGGGTTTTTGTTGGAGGGGTCTCCGCTGCGAAAGTGTCTTCCAAGTGGTCATTGGGATGGAGCAGAACCCACTTGTCATCGTAAGTTTTTAGTTCAATATAGCCTACTGTAGGCCTACAATCTAAGCTCTAACAATATAAGTAAGTGAATATGAATGGATACCAATTACTAATATTTCAGGTGTAAAGTGCCCACCAATGCTCATTACCAATGGGTATGTTGCTGGGGGTGGTTACTACGGGGACATACGGTCATTGCAGTGCAAAGCTGGGTACATGTTGTCTGGACCGAAGCAGTCAGAGTGCCAGTCGGATGGGACCTGGAGTAACATGGAGGAATCTTACTGTCACGATGGTATGCGCTGTCATGAAATTTTATAGCATGAGCATGACACATTTTGTTAATTTTCAGGGTCAATGTGCAACCCTCCTCTGCCACCTGAGAATGGCACCACAGTGATCAATGGTCCAATTGCTCAGTTTTCATGCTTACCTGGTTTCCACCTGCAAGGAACTCGCACCCTAACCTGTTTGGAAGATGGTACCTGGAGTGGCCAATCCCCCCAATGCCTCATACATTGTCCACCTGTACAGGTAAAAAAAATTATCAGTGCATTTAAAAGTTATTGTTCGTCATGCTCCACACTTGAATTAATGACATCCTTATGCCATTTACAGCCTCCATCAAATGGAACACTTGTCCTTGACAATGAAAATCTCACTCTGGATGGGTACGAAGCAAGTGGAGCATCTGTTGGTTCTAAGGTGACATTCAGTTGCCATGAGGGCGCCGTATTGGATGGTCCAAATGAGCTGGAGTGTGGGTCTGATGGTTCCTGGTCAGCAGAACCACCAATCTGCATCCCAGAATGTCCATACCCATCAGCACCCACAAATGGCTGGGTTCGGGTGGCAGGAAGGCGACCTGGTGATGTCGCGTCATACGGGTGCAAAGATGGGCATGTGTTGAACGGAAGCTCTGAAAGTGTCTGCTCCAATTTAGGGACATGGAGTGCACCACCTTCCTGTCGGGTCAAGTCCTGTGATAAGCCTGTTACCAAAGGAGGAGCATCCATAGCTGGATTTGGGTACAATGTTGGACGTCGAATGTTGGTCACCTGCCCTCCAGGTCACCGTCCAATTGGAGGTGACATTTTGGTCTGTACAGACTCTCTCACTTGGGAAGGCGGTGAAGCAGAGTGTGTGGCAGTCTGCACAACTCCATGCTTGAATGACGGGAAGTGTATCAGACAGGATTTATGTGCTTGCCCTGCCGGCTACACTGGAGCTCTATGTCAGCACTGTACGTAACACCACAGCATTTTCCATATGCCACGCACAGCTGGTAAATGTATTGTACCTAGCATGAATCCAGATTTCTGATTGAACATGTCACATCACACAATTTAAACATGGTGTTTAAATGAGCCTCTCTGAATTCTGCCTGTAGAGTCCTATCAGCCTTTAATAACAACTAATAAGTATGTTTGTATTCTAGCTCTGTGTGTGGTACCATGCCAAAATGGAGGAAGTTGTACAAGTCCGTTCATGTGCACCTGTCCTGAAGGGTACACTGGGGATGCATGTCAGACACATTTGTACAGCTCAGGTACAGTATGTTCATGTGATGCCCCTGCTATGCACTCACCTTTTCTAAAAATAGTAGCTAAATCCACCTTGTTTGTTTCCTTTACTGTTTTTTAATTGGTAATATATGAATCACCCTGACTGACCATTCTTATCTGAACTATTTGTATGAATAGGCAACACTAAGATGTCACTGGGACAGTGAGGCATTTCGCAGTCCCTACTTCTCATGTAGAAAATATTTATATGGATTCTCTCTGTATTCAATTAGTTTTCTTCGGATTCTTACAGAGCATTTCAATTATAACACTGTGCATTTAATTAACTTATAATTAACAACCATTTTATTTTAACATGTAATAAACATTCACAGGATATGTCGCATCATGTAGAAATTGCAACTAACTTGTAAGTCACTGCATTCCTATTTGCAAGAGAGCATTATACTATTGATCACATTATCATGAATTTGACATATTATTTAAAAAAAATAAATGCCACGTTTCCTGTGGTACTGAAATTTTACGTCTCTTAAACCTTGATATTTATATAACTTATCACATTAACATTATTGTCCTTCTACTTTCAGACTGTACAGGAAAATTCTGCAACCACAGCTGAACGGCCATTACTTTGGAGGTATAACTTGCGCAGTCCCTTCTACTGCCACAGGCCCGTCTTCATTCTCGACTTTGCATTGAAACCGACATGACGCAATCCGCCTGGTCAATGGTGACGTTATCTCCACCTCCAAGCACACCTGATCACCACAATAAACAGCTGATGGGAACCTTGCTTCAATTTTAGTTACTACAGTACCAGGGCCAGGTAACTTTGTCCCTACTATGCCAGCCACCAGTGACAAGAGGTACGATCCAGGCACCACTCCTCTTTTCCCAGAGTGGATTGGATTTGAGTCGCCAGTCAGGGCAACAAATGCGGCGACGTCTTGAGAGGTGATCAAGCGGATGAGTCGAGCCCTCATTGTGGTAATGGTATGGAAGCACGTAGCGTTGACAACTGGTGCACGTCTGGGTTTATTTCATGCAGGAGGGAGGAAGCGACATTCTTCACGCGTGCGTCTGGGCTTGAAGCTAACCGCAAAATGCAGTCCAGCACTGGTACTGAGGTCAAAACTGGCTTTGACTCAGGGCAGGCAAGGTAGTACAGGGTCGTTACTGCTGTTAAGACAATGTCCTCATCAGGTGATGATAAGCAGGTGACAATTAGTGGAAGTGCCCCTTTGGTGACTACAATGTCGCGAGTCTCAGGATCTGTTGAAGGGACATGACAGAGTTAGATCCTTAAAACTGGTAAATACTTGTACAATGTAAACCGCTAATTACCTGCAACCAAGTTGCAGAGTCCGCTCAGGGCGAATCTCTTCAGTTCAGGCGATGATGGATTTCCAACCTCGTTCAAGAACAGGTCGATCACATTCAGCTGGCGCAGATACTCAAAGTTTACTGGATCATATGCAAAATTGGCCAAGTTTGCCAGGACCTGGCACCGAGCCTCTGGTGTAATGAGAGCGGAGCGATAAAAATGAATTAATCATCGTCACAGATTCATTGCGCTTGTCATAATGATTATTACATTATTGTTGTTGTTGTTGTTGCTGTTTATTATTATTATTATTATTATTATTATTATTATTATTATTATTATTATTATTATTATTATTATTATTATTATTATAATAATTATACAGTATCACACACCTTTTGAGTTGGTGTCCTGAAACTCTGTGACTAGCTGCTGCAGGTAGTTGTATCTGTCCGTTCCCTTTGACCCGGTCCGTCTGGCAAGGCGGTACTTGCTGGAGAACATGACCTCAGTACATGTCCATTACTCGCTGTCACATGTACATATTTTCAAGATTCAAGACAGAGCCACTCGTGCACACACTTCACACATGTGGATACGGTATCAAGATGGCGGACTGCGGGGCTGGAAGTAGCACAACAGCTTGGGGTGAGAGGATCGCACTTGGCGGCGATAGCCGTTGGTGGCACACTGAATAATATTAGCTACTGAATATTTCTGTACATACTTCCTCCATTACAATGACAACAATCCATTTAACAATTAAAAAATTCCGTCAGGGGAGAGAGAAGAGAGGGAGAAGAGAAAAGGGGAGGAAGAGGAAAGAGCAAATGTGAATCCCGTACCGCCAGACCCAGGGTACGGCCCGTACGGGTCTTCTTTTGTCAAATACGGTCAAATCCCGCCCGTCAGGCGGACTCTGTGACTTCAGAACCACCCACAGCATCGTTCGGGCATGGTTCAAGCTGGGCCAGAACATGGCCATACCCTCTGGAGAATATAATATTTTAATTACGTGCAAATCAAAATTTCCAACGCTACTGTGGTGTCATGATCACTATAATCTGCGTGTCAATATTCGACGGTTCAAAAATTCTCAAAGAGCTCGGAAAAGGCAGGTTTGGCAAAATTTTGCAAGATACACATCGACAATAATTCCACGCAGCAGGTGGCACGTACTGAGTGGGTTCCAATTGAAGTGTCCGTTTCATTTTGCAAATTTTTACGAAAATTTGTGCGAAAAATTCGCTAATAAAATGTATTTGGCTTATATAGCCTTATCAACCCAAATACGTGTAACTTACTGTATTTGCGAATATTGCAAAATGAGACGGCTCCATCAATCGGAGGTCAATTTGCAAATTTTTCGCACACATATTTCCCGAAATTTGCAAAATGAAACGCACATTTAAATTGGAACCCACTCAGCACGTGCCACCTTCTGAATGGAATTGATGTGTCTTGCAGAATTTTGCCAAATCTGCTTACAGTATACTTATTAGGCTATATGAGGATTCCACTGTACTTTGTCAATTACATTCACCTAAGCTTGTGTGCCATTGAACACAAAAAGCTTTTCGCCTGCGGCGGGCTCTTATTTGCCCTCTCCCTCATTTACATAATTCCTTCTGCCCTTCCTTTCAACAATTTGCCAAACACCAATGAGGTTATTTTACTAGCATGTAGCCTATATCACGGAGTGGAAAACCATAAGCAGCCACAACGTCTTATGGCCATTTTATGAACCAATCCCAGCATGAAATTAGCATTTCGGAATTTTTGTTAATTCCAAAACGCGCTCTATGTGCGCTTTGAAAACGAGCGGGCTTTTTGTGTTGTGGGGAAGGGGGGGGGGGGCACCATTAATANACAGAATAGTTCCTTCCCCAAAATTCCTATCTGGATCCGCCCCTGCCTGTGACATTGCTGGGTGACGGCCACAATCGCCATAGGTTATTTTACGCCATGTCGGTTATAGGAGAAGGGAAATATCCGCCGAGATTGACCAGTTCGTGCCAAAAATATACAGTCCTCCTTCCGCTTGATCCCTCCTTTCCCTGTGGGTTAACCCTATTTCAGGACTATATTTCCTGTTTTCTTCCGATTCGTGTTTCCTTCGATAAGAACACGACCTCCTCCTAGTATACCTATCAGCCTAGATAGTACTGTACTACTAAACCAAAGTATATAGAAGACTACAGGTAGAGCCATAACCGATGACGGATCGGGCCGATTATAGCGCAGCGGTATGCGACGTCATCGGGATGACAAAATTTCCCGCCAATTATGAAAGACAGGCTCTGGGCATGGGGAAACGGGCTTGTGCCCGCTTGTGCCCGCTTGTGCCCGCTTGTGCCTGCGATTAGAGACTGAAACTCAGGTGATGTGCCATTGTACGATGTATTCTGATTGAAGGGAATGTGCCCAGTACTCAC
>JYFJ02001451.1:0-79529 GCA_000934665.2 Catajapyx aquilonaris
CCGCCGGACGGGGTTGCCAGGTAACGGGCTAAACATAAGCAGCTTATGCCGAATTTGTCAATAACTAAAACGACAAAAAAGTTTGATCACCCTGTATAATAGCAGAACTCTTTGGTTCTTGCCGTGTAGTTGCCATGGCCGCCAAAACCATCAAAGATGGCGAACCCTATTTTTTGCCTGTACCCTATTTATACCTCGTTGGCGTTGCCCACACGTCAAAATGGCCGCCAGCTGTGGCAACGGCCCCAAACAGAGAGACGCGGACATCAAAGACGCCGATAGAAGTTTGCGCCTCTTGTGTACAGTAGTATAATAATGCTCCCTGGCACAATGTTTATTTCAACAAATAGCATTGTCCACTATGATTCGAATTTCCGGCACTGATTGTTGCCGTCTCATAGCAGCGACAACTTCTGGCAATAATAATAAACCATGAGGGGCTGGATCGTGGTGGCCGCGCTTGTTCTTGCGGTTGACTGCAAAAAGCATGATTATTGCAAGGTAAGCGAGAGCCATACCATGTGCATGTACGCGAGTCAGGCTCCGAGATGCGGGATGGTCATACGAAACTGGATGACTACTTGGGAAAAGGGCGAGATGCTTCGTCTTCACAACAGACTTCGATCCATGGTGGCCATCGGGATGGAGGACAGAGGCTCTCCAGGTCCGCAGCCTCCAGGAGCTGACATGCTCCAGATGACCTGGAGTCACGAACTGGCCGAGATCGCCCAGCGCTGGAGTGAACAGTGCGTGTTCGGACACGACGTGAACCGTGACCTGGACATCAACGAGAAGGTGGGGCAGAACATCCACCGGTACGTCCATCCAACTATGAAGGAGCAGGCGGATCTGACCCAGGTGGTGTCCAGCTGGATGGACGAAGTGGGGGTGTACAACAGCTCGCAAGTGGGACACTTCCAGAGGACAGGCGCCGAGAGCAGCGGACACTACACGCAGCTGGTATGGTCTCGGACACGGCAGGTCGGATGCGGATGGACGTTCTTCCAGAGAGGAGACAAGTCCGAGTACACGACCATCACAGTGTGCAACTACGCTCCGGCTGGGAACGTACCGCTGGAGCCGGTGTACGCCGTTGGAAAGCCCTGTTCCAGCTGTCCGGATGAGTACTTCAGGTCGTACAGGTACAAAGGACTGTGCAGCAATGGACTGGAGACCAACCAGATCGCAGAGTCCAAAGGTGTCACCGTCTTCGTGAACACCATCTTTGCTTTATTTATCTGCTTCGTGTTAGTGGTTCAATAAACCGATGTTCAGTAAATCGAGTCAAGAACAAGGTGTGTGATAATAATATGTCTTAGGTGAAGAAAAGAGCGCGTGTGATATGGCAGGCAGCAGAGAATGCCAACTGTGACAAGATAATAATCGTGGTGTGTCAAGAGAGACGACGCCACCGGCGCTACTTCAACCTCCTGAAGCAGCAAAGCTTTTGTCGGCCAAGCGATGGACAGAGAGGAAGGTTGGCAAGTAATTATCACCCTTGGTGATTTATGCTGCTGTGATGAAGACGGGGCACAGGTGTGTTCACGTCACCGATGCCTCGTCTCACTGATCTGCCACTCACGACCATTGCTCCAAAAATTGCGCTGGGAAAAAAACACATGCATAATTGCTGGACGGCCGCCTCTTAATTAATTACAGGGCAAGTCGTCACAAAACGCGGTCTCGCCCCATTTCACCGGCGTTATCTCAATTTGCCTCTTAATGCCCTTGAGCGCACCAACAACAAAAGATATTAGACAAAAACCATATTGCCGACATCTACCATCGAAAATTTTTATAATAGAGTCCCAACGTTCATTAGGCTGATTGTTATTAACAGCCCCCTGCAGAGTTCAATTTCGGAGCGATTTCCACGCATGCTAAGCGACATGTCGAGCATGCGCTCTGGGGGAGGCATAAGATTTCTACATCTCCTCTTATTGCCCTCCCAGAGATAATCTGGCATTCCCAATCTAATTGGGTCGGAAACAAGCCACGGTCGGACACCCCTAACAAAAATAAAAGAGTTTAATATATTGGACCCCGCCCCAACATATATGCTGCGTGGGCGGGCCAACCTTAGCAGCAACAGTCAACAATATCAATCTTTTACCTTGATAACCAGAAGTTCAAAACTGACTTAGAAATCCCGGTTGAACCTACCTGAAAATATTGGAAATCGCTTCCTCCAGCCCTGAAGCCTGATGGCCAAATAGAAAAAAAAAAAAACCTGTAAGAAAAATGACAGCTCTTCTCTCTCCAGATGATTATGATGATGAGGCGCAGGCAGCATAAGTCCTCCTCTTCCCTCATTTTTCTTCAAATGAGTTACCTCCACTTTAGTTACAATGTTTGGAGGCAAAATAACCCCAGCCCCGAAAAGAGTGGTCGCCTTGAGCCAAAGACGATTTCTCATATTGTTTCCTGGTAATTATTTGGAGTGAGTATTTTGGCTTGGAGGCAAAGAGGATTCAGGACACTCTTTTGAGAGTTCAAGGCTGTCATATAGTCGGTAGGGTCGTAGCTAGAGATGAATTTCGCAAAAAAAAATTGCACAAAATTTCTACCCAAAAAGTGGACAAAATATGCTGTACTAAGAGCGAAATTTCATTTCAAAAAAAGAGCGTTTATTTCAAATCGAGTCATCACTAGTGAATATTTTAAAATTTTAATTGCACTACTAAGGAGGTCTATCCAATTTGCAAAATTTGTTGTGCATAATATGCAATTTTCGTTGCCATTTTCAGAATAAAAGTATATTATACCGGTACTTTAATTTTGAAAATGGCGACTTTTCGTTTTCAGATACCGGTATGTATGAAGTTACATTGTTATTTCGCTTATCTTAATATTGCTGTGTTAGTGAATGTTCTTTCTCAAGAAAGTTATTTTATTTTTAAAAAAATTTATCACATTTGCGAAATTTGTTGTTCATAAATTTTTATTATAAAATTGTAATTTGCCTTTTTCAGACCTCATTTTTTTAAAAATTCATGTAGTTAATGTTTCTTCTCGAGAAAGTCATTTTATTCAACGATGATAAACTTGTAAATTTAATGTGAAGTATGTGGGACTATTTTCAACTGTAATATTTTTCCACATTATGTTAAATTTGATAGGGTGCTGACCTCGCTAATCACGTTCATGACCTGGACTCAAAAAAATGCGATCAACTTGCGAATTCTTTATTGGTAAAGATTTTTCCACGGGTTCCTTTTTTTTCTCGCCAACAGGTACACTACACGTGGACATAATAATATTAATAATAATAATTCTATGCATAAATATACTGACAAACTATAAACCTCATTTTTGTTCCATTTACAAACAGCAAAATGTGGCACGAGAGGGCGAAAAAAATACCACATTTTTAAACTTTTTTTCCCATTTTTTTATGTACAACGTGCAATGTTGGAATGTGTGTGCAATCAACAAAATAAAGACCAAAAAAAAGGGCAGAAAAAATACAGATCATCAATAAATTGTGTGATAGGCACTGAGACAAGTACTCAATCAATCGCTGGGTAACTGAGCACCACTGCAAAAAAAAAACACGTAAGCTCCAAAAAAAACGGAGACAAAAAAAAATCGACCCTGCATAATAATAATAATAATTTTTCACAAAAAAAACACACAGCAGGATTTACACACTTGGAAAAAAATATGCCCCGAATAAACAAAAATCGGTGGGATTTGAAGCCCGCTTCTTTGATTGGAGCCTCGATTGTCCTCCATTTTGGGGGGGAGCTCAAAACCTGTAGAGGAGGGCAGATCTATCGTTTGAAGAAAGGGGGGAAAAAATTAATAATAATAAAAGGGGAGTATACCAAAAGTGGGAGGGGGGTGAGCCAAAAAAAAAACGGGGTTGAGAAGTTGTTGTGAAAGTAGTCCTTGGTTCGGCATTGTAAAAAAAAAAGAGATGGCCCGGCCTCTTCTGCCATTTTAAACAGCCTATCAGGCACTTTCCATCAGGCGGACGCCATTTTGAAGCAAATTATTATGACCTCTCTATAGGACAAATTTACGTGCGATATGCAAATTTATAGGTAAAATTTAACAACTATGAAGCGCTTTTTTTGATTCGCGATGGCCGCCATTGGTCGTGTTGGAAATTTTATTGCTTTTCTTTGTTGGTCCCTGATTCCAGCCAGTCACATCTTCCGGGTGTAATAACTTATGACATTTTTTTTTCTTTCAAAAAGTGACTGGTCGGGGCACCATTTTTTTCCGGATGAATGGTGCCCGGAGTGCGTCTGGCACAATAATGAGAGACAGTTCAACTGTTGTAGTACATTTCCCTGACGTCAGCCAGAGCCGAGATGAGACTAGACTCCTCGCCCTTTTGCAGCGGAGCCGCCATTAGAGAACCTGAAGCGGCGAAGAGGGCGCCTTGCTCGAACTCGCAAGATGGCGGCTGTTGCCCCGGGGCCGCCCCTGCGCCGTCAGACTGCTGGTTGTATCCGGATCCACCCAGGGCCACCCCGGGCTCGCCTTTAATTATGACTTGCTGCTGGTGGGTGGCGGAGGATGTGGAGGAAGACGAGGAGGACAGCATACCAGCAGGGCTTCCTCCTGCGTTGTGGTAGTTGTGGTTGGCATCCATGTTGTCCGGCGAGTGAGACACGGTCACTGCGGACGGACCTTTCAGGTATCGGTCGAATTCGTTGCGATCCACTTCCTCCAAGAGCTCGTCCTGTCCGAAAGGGGAGACGCTCACATGTTGTTGATCGGTACCTATAACGAGCAGGCACAAAAATGGGTATGATCAAGATAATGCCCACCGACACTCCACTCAAAATACAAGTTGATCTGTAAAAATCAGGCAAAAAATCATGATTCCGGTGATACCATCCGTTTATCTCTCAGACGAACGGTAATGTCAGGGGAAGAGACGAAAGTCGGAAAAAATTCGAGGTCTGTTCGAGAGTGGCGCCGCCTGGCCACCTGGCCAAGTTAGGCGACGTTGGATAGTAGCGCCGCCGCCGCCGTGTCGTGCAACGTGGCTCAATCGGTTTGAAGCGGGTTAGGCCTTGTAACTCCTACCGAAAGCGGGCCATATCAGAACGTTTTTTGAAATGAAGCGCTACGGATGTGACATGTAACTTGGCTCAATAAGAGCCATTCCACGATCATGCATGTAAATTACTGGAAAATCCAAAGTGCACTAATTAAAACCGCCGTTATACAGCAGGCAACAGAAGAAGAAAAAAAAACCTGCAGCAAACTTCCTCCTTCCTTCATTAACTGGCACATAAATATTAAAGCAGTTTCCTAGTTTGAACCGCGACAGCTGTCCGTTCCCCGCATAAATCTTGACATTTCATCAACCTTTCTTATTATGACAAATTGCAAATCTGGCAACAGTGACTGACTAATCCGAAGTGTGCCAAAAGCCTGCTGTACAACATAGAAGGGGAGGTGTACTTGAGCTGAAGAAGAAACCTCCCCACTATTTCACGCCTCGTTTCTCGTTTCTTCTAACTCATTGCGCTTCATTAGGCTGCTCACTGCGGCGGTGACAACTCATTTTGAAGCCAGCAAGCCAGCCACCTCGCGCAACAATCGAGCTAAACGGAGTGACGCGCGCGAGAGAATGCGCATCATCATCATTAACACCGCTCTCATCCCCCCCGTCTGACAACCCTGACAGCATCCATGCCCGGCGAATGACATCTCTCCTCCACCTTTCCCCGCGCGCAGCATCCTCTTTTGTTTCATTGCTTCATAAAGGATCCACTGATTGCACTTCCAGGTTTAGACTTTACTAACCAATCGCTTTGTGAAAAGGTCAGGCTAAAAGGCCACTTCACAGCGGAATGCGCATGCGCGGGGTTCTGACTACACATCGGAATCTACTAGAGAGGGCGTGTCTAGGGAGAGTCGCCCTCTCTAGGGAGAGTCGCCAACCTCTGACGTCACGTCATCTCTGATTGGCTGGAGTAGTTCCAATGGGGGCCGACATCATGCGTTGTTATGGAAACAGTGGCCGACTCTGACGTCACGGTCAACTCCGATTGGATGCACACTCCAGCCAATCAGAATCGACCGTGACGTCAGAGCCTGCCACTGTTTCCATAGAAACGCATTATGTCGCCCCCCCATTGGAACTACTCCAGCCAATCAGAGATGACGTGACGTCAGAGGTCGGAGACTCTCGCCCTATAGGATCTACCGGTGGGTATGCGCATGCGCGATCAGAAATTGTCTGATTGGTTCCTTACCGACGTATCCAATCTGACAGGCGATCCTGTTGCTGACGCAGAAGTTGGATGGCGCTTGGGAGTAGATGGAATCCGTGGTGTAGCAGACGGGAGACGACGTTGTGTACACCTGTGGGACGTACCCGTCGCCACAGCCGGCCTCGTAGTACCCGGCACCGTCGCCCATGCAGTTGGACAGAGGGGAGTGCTGGGACGGCACGGGCGAACCTCCTCCGCCCCCGCCTGCCCCGGGGCTGCCCTGACCCCCCGGGTAGGCCATACCGGTGGCCACCCCGAGACGCTGCCGGTAGTGGGCCAGGCTCTTGATGAATCCGGACGGGTTGGAGAACCGGGTCATCAGCTGCGATACCGGAGACACCTTCCGTTCGTCTGCGAATGGGAATCCTTCCTTGTCCTGCTCCAATGGGGACATCTCGGGCGTCGGAAGGGTGTTGACTCCGTTGCCAACACTAGTTCCTGACGACGCTGCCGACGCCGCACCCACGCTAATAAAGGACACATTTAGTACCACCACCGACCACCGAGGAACAAGTCCGCGACGCTATATACCGACCTTTGGCTTCCAGGCGCTGCGTCGTTGGCGTACTCTGGCATGTTTCCTCTCAGGGCGCCCCTGAGCGCCTCTGGTTCTGGGCTTCCGTTGGGGGAGGCGTCGGGGGTGTGAAGCGCCGCCAGAGCAGTCCCCAGGTGGTGTATCCTGGTTGAGAATGGGTAGGGCGCCGTCCTGAGTGGGTCGCTCCCACCGACGCCCCCGGCGCCCATCCCAGACGGAGGCAGGATAGGATGGTGCGCATGCGAATGAGGGTGGTGCGGATGGTGCGGAGCCAGGAGGTGGTGCTGTTGCTGCTGAGGAGGCGTCCCTCCTTCCATCCTCCCACCAGGAGGGACGGCGCCGGCGCCTCCGACGCCCACCTCACCGCGACGCCCACCTCGCTTGTTGTGCTTGCGTCGTCGAGGCCTATACTTGTAGTTGGGATGCTCCTGCATGTGCATCACGCGCAGCCTCTCCGCTTCCTCCACAAACGGACGTCGATCCTGGGGCGTCAAACTCCGCCATTTTTTCCCTGTAAATATACAATAAAAAAATTGTTGAGATTGATCCCTGCCCAATCATTTAGGCCTATAAATCCGATTAAAGGAGGTTTGGTGGGAGGAGCTGGGCTCATCCTCGGCGTTAACTCGGGCGTTACTCGTGACCACCCTTTTGGGTCTTTGCAGGGTACGAACCGCACCTCACCATCGGTGACAAAGGGTCAATGACACGCAGGTTTTGCCCTATTAAAAATCACCCCCCAAAAAAGTGCACCAAGAAATCACGAAATACCACGCATGTCTCGTAATTGTGTCACCTTTCAGACAGCCTGCGATTTCATCAATATAAGCTTACATAAATCTGAAAGTTTGTCCGCATGTTTGTATGTCTCGGCTACCTAACCCACTTCCACACCTCTGAGAGTGCTGAAACTTGGCACACTGACGTCTTTTTTCGATTAAGAAAAAAAAAGTTCGAAAACCGCATTTTAGGATTCCTTGCTTTTTTTTTAACTAAATTTGGTATCTGCAAAAATTTTACTCCCACCTCAGATGGCGCTCCTACCCGGTCCTCTTATCAATCCCCGTGCGAAGAACGGGTCCACTGCTAGTAAATAAATAGGGCCGAATTCAGAGAGGTTGGTTAACGTAAACGCGCCCGATTAAATCCTTTAGTCATCCTCGACTACCAAATTTAAAAGTGCGAGCAAGTGCGAATAGGGGGCGTTTAGCGCTAATCGCCGTCTTTGTATTAGCAGGTTGATTAAATTTGCTAATCGAGGCTGACTAAAGGATTTAATCGGGCGCGTTTACGTTAAGCAACCTCTCTGAATTCGGCCCATAAAATTTAGCCCTTAATTTTTGTTCGTACAATCTGGTGGGAAAAAAAAGTGTTGTGCAACATAGCGGTTTCACTGATAAGCAGCTGTGCGTCTGCCATTATTTTTCGGGCCATTTGGAGACCAGAAACCTCATCTGGAGCTGACAAAACAATAAGCGCGATTGATGGACCAAAAGAGCCAGAGAGAGAGAGAGAGAAAAAAAAAATAACAAAAATTTACAAACAATGAACGGAGGTGGAACAGCACTTTTTTTCACCATCTTTTTTTTATCTTCTCTCGATTGGATTATAAGTAAGGCGCGAGTCTGCCAAAAAAAGACTGGTGAAAATGAAGTGCTCAATGTCAAGGACTTAAAAAAGAAGAAGCCAATTAAGTAACTTCGAAAAATCCTTTTTTGTGGGGAGGAAAGAAAAAAACTGCAAATTAATCAAAGAAAAAGCGTGGAAGTTGTCCTATTACTTTCGGGGTGGCTTTAAACCATCATATTTCTTCGCCAACTTCTTTTTTTGTGTGTGTGTGTGTGACTGTGTCATCATATTATTTTTGAGGTCAGGCTCGGTTTCTGCGAACGCGATTAAAATAACAGATTTCGAAGGAGCTACCCTTTCTCGGGATTCATATAATTGGAGAGAAAAAAAGGCTCATACAAGGTTGTCATCTTTCAGTGAGTGTCATCAGATCTTTTGACAAATGTTAGTAGGTCGTGGAAAAAAACGATGGTTAATCCCAGCATAATATCAGACGCTGAAATTTTCTATTCGAGGATTTGGATTTTTTTTTTTCCATTTACCCCATTGGGATTTACCATGTCCTTTAGGGGGGGTGGATTACCACCATCAGAAATTGGAGACGTGTAAGAAGATCTTAATTAATTACTTCAGGGTAGGTAGGAGGGGATGTGCAAAAGTGCAAGTGCAATGTCTCTAATCGTCATTTTGTGAGCTCCCCCGGGTGGCTTAGTATGTCGGAAATTGCCACCCGAAGTGAAGCCAGAGATGGCCCAACTCTGAACAGATAAAAGTGGGAAACCCGGGTGGGGATCGAACCCGGGACCTTTAATATCCGTGGGCGCGTGCGTTACCGCAGTGCTACTACGAGGATTTGGATTTTACATGGCGTACTTTTTGTGCCAGCTTTGGTGACAATGTAACACGGTGTAAAAGTGTTACGTGTGGAAATATCGTATAAGTGAAGCGCGGCCATTGAGGCGGCTGCAATCATCGTCAGCAGTATTAAGGAAGTGAGGTTTTGATCCCCGCATATACAGCCAACGCAGGTGTAAAACGCCAATCGCAGCAGGGGCGAAACGCATTATATGTTAATGAGGGGACAGGCTGATTGATTCCTAATTACCGGGAGGGCTCGGATGGAAATAAGATTTATGTGGTGGGAGCACACAACCTGTTTCTTTTCCCCCAGATAAATGTGCGGTGCTATATCGAAACTGATGTGAGGTCAACATATTTGGCCCGAAAAAAATCTTAAGTAATATTAAGCACACAAAAAAATCATATGAGAGTATGAAATAATTGGCGCGCGTGCTAGAATTTCATTCCTTTTTCCTGTGCACTCACAGATCGTATATAGAGATACAATGTGCATGTGCACTCGCAAATTGCAAAGGTGTAATATTCTGAGAGTTGGCTATTTAATTCGGGCCCTAAAGCAAGGCACGGCTCGCTTCTTCTTCGGACTTTTTTCAGGAGTAACATATATACCTGACACAGGAAATGAAACATCCAGAATTTACGTTTCGTGTGCAGGAAGTCATTCTCTTGAGGGGGGGGGGGGNGGGGGGGGTCTCGATTTTTCTCCAGGGAAGAATATAAATCCACCGTCGAGTTTTTCCAACCAGTTCCGCCTCTTACATGTGCAATTTTTTGGCTGAATTTTACAAATTGCTATCAGGATGCAAAAATTAGCGTCGCCAACGAGGGAGGTCCCATTTATGCTCACAGAAAATACATTCGCATAGTAATAAAAAAATCACTTCTTAGCCCAGAAGATATAAAACGTAGGGTAATGTTACTAGCGCTCTGACCTCTGTTTGTAATGATAATAATTTAAAATCAATTTGAGCTCGGGCTCCACCCAAACTCTCCGAAAGCTGCACGACCATGAGTGTACACAAATGAAAGCATCTGGTATACCTCATCGCTCCATTTTTGGATTCGCTACCTGCTGGGCAATCGCGAATTATTAGCTGTGCACTGTACACACATGGTTTTATTGCTTTAAAAAAAATGTAATGAGATCTGGCACCCGAATATAACGGGGCTTTCTCTGTGTTGGTGCCTCTGAAGTAAAGATGGGGGTCATAATTTCCCGTGGCAGGGCTTCGACCTTATTAATTTAACCCTCCACCGCTGAGAGGAAGAAAAACCTCGGCGGTCACGGAGCGTTGAGTCCATCGACAGCGTGACTTCCGATTCCGCAGATCTCTAACTGCAAATTTTTTTTAACTCACTGTCTTCTTTCCAACCTTTTTGGCAACCGCGTCCCACAATTTTTTAAAACAAAACACTAAAATAAAAATGCTGAAGGACGGATGGAGAAAGATGGGTCCTACTTTTCTCTTCTGAGAGAGGATAGCCTGGCCTTGGGATGTTCCTTACAGATGAGAAAGTCATACCTTCGTAAGGTTTTACAATCCTTATTGCTGACATCTCCCAAATATGATGCCTCCTGAACTTGTTGGCCACCATAAAAACCTATTGGCACCGCTGAAACCTTTACCACTCCTCCCAAGAAAAAGGCGTGGGCCAAAAGAATAAGGGTGGAGGAAACACCGAGGAGGGTCGCACCCTCTCGCGAAACCCACTCCCAAAACTCAGCATTTCCTGCCGATCAAATTCCCCCGGACTTAGTGCTTTTTGATATGCACAGATATTAATTTAGCCCCATCCAGCAGATTATGCAACATATTCGCCTGACCAACAGGACAAGCCCTATCCTACCGTATGAATTTCAGGATGAGTCATCGTCGGAGGTTTCGAATAAATAAAAATAAAGGTAAGGAAGCCATCAGTCTCTCAAAAATTCCGTCACTTATTTTCTCCCCCCCCCCCCTGACATCATTGTGAACTAAGTGAAGGAGAGGATAATTAATAAATCCTTGAGGTTAGAGCATGCAAGGACCTTCTCCCGTATACAAGTAAGGGTCGCACAGCCTTGCTAGACATTGCAGTACTTGTCTCCTCGCTATCGGCAAGGATAAGCCTATAATATTTGTGTATATCAACGTACGTGGCTTTAGATAGCGTTCAAGTAGTGCTGAAGATCTGATTTATAGTTCCGATCATATTGCAATAAACCAGTGATTTTCCGCAGTAATTCGAGCTGTGAACAAAGGTTGTTTCTAGTCCGGTGTGTTGCCTGCCTCTCAGGATAATTTCGTTCTGTGTTTTTATTTTTATTTTCTCGAGCGTCAGGCAGAGAACCCTTTCATTAGCAGCTCACACACCCTTCAATGATTTCGAAAGGCCATCAAACGTGGGTCGCTCACCTCCGAATCACACTCGCTATCTAATATTTCCATCTGGAATTATACTGGGGTGTTACATAAAATGACAGGCGAAATCCTATGGGGATCGCCAGGTGTCACTTTGGTCGTTACGTGCTGCGGATACAGCATACGCCACTGCCATCGCCTATTTCCTCAGTGCTGACTACGGCAAAAGAGCGGATCGAAAGTTGCCTCCGGATGATCACCTTTCATTATAATGAAAGGTGATCATCCGGAGGCAACTTTCGATTCGCTCTTTTTCAGCCATTAGCTCGTGGCGTCACCAGTGCAACACCGTTTGGCTAACGAGACGAATGACACCAACGAGTTATCTGCAGATCTGGTCATTGCCATATTGAACTCGAGTGTATTTTTTTATCATAATTATCAGTACGAGATGGGGGAACGTGCCGTCTGTAATCTTGTCACTGGCCGTTTGACGCCCACCGGAGATATTTTCAGGGCGCACTTTCACCTCTGGAGTGCCTAGCCTCTCTTCTTTTTCTTTCTTTTTTTTCACCCTGCCTATATCATCACGAGTTGGCGCAACAGGGAGGCGAATCATAATTCCGGGAATATCACGATGGGTCGCCTGTCTTTTTTCGACAGGTCTCCTCCATATCTCATCATCCGTCACCGGTCCATCCTCCCCATGGATGACTCACCGCTGGATATACATGATCCCAACCCTGCAACTCTCTCGATCAAAAAATCACTCCACCCGACCCGTGACACCTGCATTTTTTTCTCTCTCTCATCTGTTATTACAGGGCGGTGCACTGCCCAAGTCCAAGTTGTGTAATTCCTACTTGGATCCGGCAAACTTCCGCCATGGCATGTGTTGCCACCACTAGCATGCCCAAGGTTCAGACACTGCAGGGGGCATCCTCTCCCCAGCTCCTTTTTTATTATCAAATCTTGATCTTGGAAAAAAGGTGGGAGCAGCCAGCTTCCTTACGTGGAATGATTACTGCGGGGGAGAAATGGAGCAGTAGAAATCAGATAATAATAATAAAAAAAGTTTGAATACGGGGGCCTCCGCCCAGCATCCCCCAGACTGGTCCAGGTTCAGGAGGAGGAGCAGTGTTCCCCTGCTGGGACGCTTACCAACACTGCGGGGGTTTGGGCCCATTAGAGGAAGGCCCGCTGTCTGGAGCCAGCCGCAGAACTTTTCCTCCTTACCATTACTCAAAGTGCACTTGTGTATTGAGAGAGGACCATTATTGCCATGGATTAAAATGCGGGGATCCGGCATATATTCTCCAGATGTGCGAGTCTGCGAGGTCGCCTATTGTCAACCAGTGTCACTGCTCTAGTTTGGGAGACAATGCATCTTCAGAACCGGATCATCTCCAAGGCTGATCGTAATTAGCACAATGCGACGATGCATTTTTCTGCGAATTCTATATGCCTGCGCAATGTCCGCTTAGTGTGTATGTGAGAGGCCTCGTTTCCAAAGACCCTGGCAAGCCTCCAGGGGCAATCCATTTCTGCGAGCGCACCTTTTTTTTCGCAAGTAATTGGACTTGCGAAACTTGGTTACATGTCGCTAAAGAGCCAAGGACAAAGCCGTGCAAACGTGCTGGACCACACGCACGTACGTGTGTCGCTCATATTGAATCCTGCCAATATTTGTAAGATTTGGCGAGCCCCTTTACTCGAATGGCCAGCAGGTAAAGTTGTTGCCAGCCCCCCCTTAAGGTGGGGTGGTGATATTGTCTGGAGACAAATGGGCCCATTGTATATAGTGTGAGACGCCTGGTTCCGAAGCGTGCGGCTCATGGATTTACGACTCTTGTGAATGCTGCTGCTTCAAAGGCTCCTTCTCTCGACCACCCTAAACGCGGTTGACCCATTCAGGATTCTTCTACTACTGTGTCACGGCACACATAAATTAACACTTGGAAACACATGTCCGACGCGATATAAACGGTACTATCGGGGGGTCTCATCTCTTCATTTTCCTATACGTACAGAAATGGTGTCGCCACTAGCCAACTACGGCAAAAGAGCGGATCGAAAGTTGCCTCCCGATGACCACCTTTCAAGGTGGTCATCCGGAGGCAACTTTCGATTCGCTCTTTTTCAGCCATTAGCTCGTGGCGTCACCAGTGCAACACAATTAATGTTCAGAATACACTTTTAGCTTTAATCGAGAGCATATTGTTATTAATGTGGTCAACACTATTTCGGATTTTGTATATATACATACAAGGCAATTTTCTTTCTAAGAATGCAACTTGTCCAATCAGAGTGAAGTGTACGAGCCCTTTTTTTTTAAGAAGACGAGAGTTATGACGCGGCTGTCAAGCCGAGGCGTAGGTTTTCAAAAAATTATCAGTCTGAAAGTTGAATAAATGGGCAAAGCCAGTATGCAATTAAGGGTTCGGCGCAGTGTGCAGGTGTTGGAAGAGTTTTTTTTTCTTTTAAAGATTTAAAAGAAGCATGCTGTTCCCTCCCTCTTCTCTGCCGATGCCCTGATCAATTCCTCAGCAGCACTCACGTCCATCAGAACCAAAGCCTATTAGGATTCCCAGCGTCTTCCATGCACCGAGAGGAGAGGGGGTGGGCTTACGACATGCGAAAAGTCTTTTTTGGCGGACTTCCGTTTCGCAGGTAGTAAACTTCCTGAGAGTCACGACAGTTCACGAATGGGATCCGGCCTCGCCATACTCTCAATCACCAGGAGCTGCGACTCCTCCCCGGAATATATTTCCCATGGACCCAACAGATATTTCAATCCCACACTGACTGGAATTGGCCCATAACCGCTGAAAGGAAACACGTTCCGCCCATTTTACTACGTGACCACCCAACCTTCATATGGTCTCGGTACAAACCCAACGTTCCAAATAAAGGTCATAAATTCATATTAACCCTGACCAAACCCCCCTCGCTCTCGGTTTGGTTACAAGTTATACGCTGCTGGCGTCTAAAGAGAAAATTCCGTCCATAACCTCACCTCGAGGGGAATGTTCATAAAGTAGGTGACGTTGTGTTACTTGCTCAAAAGGGCGGTTTAAATATTTTCTTCCCCCTCCCTTCCAGTCTCTCTCTCTCATTAGTATATGGCGCTATGTCTAACAAATGAAAGATGGCATATTGATGAATTGCAGGGTGGCCGCCATAATTTGTCTTCATCCTTTTAAAAAAGCAACGTAGGAGAGCAACAGCAAAAAAAAAGAGAGGCTGTACAGCAGGGTATGCCTCACCTACCACCAAGATTCTCTGTAATCCTTTGCAGACGTCCATCTCAAGGATGTAAGAGGAATAAGAAGCAGCGGGTTGCACAATCCGACGTGCCCATACATATTCACACACGAGCCTCGGCCATATGCGTAACTCTCGCCTCCTTATTCCCCCACAAGCCACCGCGCTTCAACATATGAGGGGGGGGGGGGGGGNGGGGGGGGGGGAGAAAATATATATTTTGAAAAATATTATACACACAAAGTGGCCACATTTCTCACAAGTGTTGCTTTAATAACGGGGTCTGAGGAGTGGACAGCTTTTTAAAAAAATGAACTTGGCCGCCAGTCGTTTATTTCTGAGAGACATCATCAATACCAAGGAGATGCAGTCACGTACTTGTACAGGAGGGTGGTAGGGAAGAGATAAAAAATTATTTAAATTAAAGAGTCACCACTGCGAAAAAGGTCAGTGACCAAAGTCCTTGGGCTACTGGCCGGCAGCATTAAATAAACGAAACGAATTTCTATAAGTTTGTGTACCTTGCGGCCATGTTGTTTTCTACACCTGAAGCTGGCCCTCTGGACCAGTCTGCTGCTGGAGAGTGAAAGGTGACGGGATCACTGGAGTCATAACGTTTCTCCTCATTTCGATTTTCTGCTTATTTGGTTATGGATGATATTAGGCCGAATATAGCTCCTTTGAATGGGCGGCCGATGTCACTGGTATATACAAGTACAAATTGGCAATGGTAATTAAACCTGGTGTTTCGTCAAGTCTACTGGTGGGTGTGGTGGTGGTGAGGGTACAGCATGTGTTGAAAGTGAGAGTGACGTCGGGGTTGGGGCCAAGAGAGGCAGGGCCGTGAAGAGGTTTGAAGCCAAGTGCTGCTCGCATGGTCGCTCAGCCTTACTGACCCAGTGAGTTTGGCCAGCAGGGGCGGGTGTGGTCGCCCTCTTGCTTTGCTTGCTTGCGTTTTTGCTTGCTTTGCTTGCTTTGCCGCCTGCATCATGTGCACGGCCTCAAGTCACCTGTGTATGCCCCCGAATCAAGGGGGCACATCGGCCGGAATTAACGCCCACCACCAACCACCACCTTGCCCCCTTTTAAACACAAAATAATACTATATATACAGGGTGTTTCAACTTTTTTGTCCGAACAGTTATCGGAACATTGCACGTAGCTGCTACTTTGTAAGCAGTGAGCAGTAAGCAGTGCAAACGGTGATTTGTGGATGGAATGGGGAATGGGGGTAAAAGAGGGCCCAGCATGCCATGTGCTGTGACTCTCTTTTTTCCAGGCTTGACCCTCCATTTTCAGCAGGCAGCACGTATGTCACTTCAACCTACGATTCGCAGGGAATATTCCCTGTTCCTCCGAAAAATCACTGTTTGCAAGTCACTGCTTACAAAGTAGCAGCTACGTGCAAGTTTCCGATAACTGTTCGGACAAAAAAGTTGAAACACCCTGTATATACAACACACTGTTCATTGCAGTCTGCGATTTTCAGCCAAGTTACGTCAAGCAGTTACTTTTAGACCACATCAAGAAATATTAGGTTGGGTTGACCCCGCGAAATGTTCAATTTAAAATACTGTGCATCACACTCGTTCAATACAGTCTGCTATTGTCAGCCCCGTTATATTAAGCAGTTACTTTCAGGCGACATCAAAAAAATTAGCTTCCAATATTCGGTTTAGTTCATGCTTAATACAGGTTAACAACAGTACAACGGCACACCCGTTCATTAACAGTCAGCTATTTTCAGCCACGTTATATATTAAGCAGTTACTTTCAGGCAATGTCAAACATATTATCTTCCAATATTAGGTTGGGTTGACGCAGGGAAATATTCATAGTGTAATTTTTTTGATTGAAGTAACTGGCTAAAAATTAGCAGCTTAGTGCGGAAAGATGGCTAACTTGAAACGGATCCGTCGAGTGGAACACCGTGTGTGTATTTCTTGGTGCCCCGCTGTATAATAATAAAAATAACCGAGGCGAGGGGTGTTCCACCTTTGGGGATTTATTGCTGTGATGAGGGGCGTAAATTATGTACCGGCTGTGTGTGCATGGGGCTTCTTGACCTTGCGCAATTAAAAAGGGTTAATGGCGGAGTCGAGTGATGCACAGGGTGTCTCGTGAGACCATATCTGGGCCAAGCAGCATCCTGTGAGTTGTCCGGATGATGAAGAATGTGACATTAGGTCGTATAATACCGAAGGCGAAGAAACGGGGTCTCGGTGTCGCGCCCTTCCCAACGTCACACGCCAGGGTGACCACTGGCCCCTCCCGTCCTGCCCCTCCCAAACCATCGGGTTCCACACGGCTTATCATGTGGCTCGGATGCCGAAAGCAACCGACAACAACCAACCCAACAAGTACGCTCCGTACACGACTTTTTCGAAAATATATATGCAATTAGAGAAAAAATTATTTTGCATATGTGACCTATACGCACGTCTCCTGCTGACTCGAGCAGGGAGGTCCCAACAGGTTTTGGGCGATTAATGATCCAGCTAATTAGCTAATGCGCATGGTAAGAGGTTCATTACCTGCGTGATTGATTATCGAATTTTTTGGGGCTATTTTTTTTTTGCTGGTTACTGGCACGGCACCACGGCCTCCGTCGGACTGCGCGAAAAGAGTGGTGACCCCGAAGACCATGGGCCGTGACCTGTACCAGGGGCCGGAAACCCCGTGTACAGGCTCTACCTTATTCCTTTCGTCGGATGGACAGGCGTGGTCCTTTTCGCGACTGATGGAGCGAGGCGCGGTCAAGCAAAAGGGACATCCACACCACACTTTGCCGCCCATACACCTCATAGTAATATACACAGAGTTGCGAGAAAGAAAATTTGGGCAGGGTGCAAATTAGCCTGGGTTAATGGCTCACATCGCGTTGCCCACGCACTGAGCCGCGCGGTGCCCTGCGATTTATAACGGATGGACCAGAATTGTCCGGGACTGTCTTTAAGAAACCAGATCGGAATGTCATTGTCCTCGGAGTTCCAAAGATCAAAAATAGCCTGGAGCCCCTGTTGTGCGATTCAAATGGGACAGTACAGGGTGTTTAAAAAAAAGGAAGGGGGCCAACTGCTGGAGAGGTCGTGACGAACTGTAACCTCTCGACGCCTCTTCCGGGATTCAGAAATTGTCCGATACCAATGTGTCGTAAAACCTCGAGACAGAAAAGGAAGGAGGATAATGCCCTGAAGAGACCTAAAGTCCCAATTTTCCTCCTTTAAAAAAAACAACAACCCTCTTACCGTCTCTCTTTCTGTCCGCGCGGTTAGATTGGACGCGTGCAGTGGTACCGTCGACCGGACGGAATCATGTCCTGGCTGGAAACGTGCACTTGGAGCAGCGGTTCTGGGGTTTTATGAGAGAGGCTCACCTCCAGAGGAGATGATGGAAGCTATGGCCAAGAAGCCTCTTCTCAACAAGCCGTAAACCTGCCGTTGTCGTGATGCCAGACACCAATCAGATCGATGCACCCATCCAATAACCTATTGGCCTCAGCCATTTATTGGCGATCCAACCTGCTTCCTTATAAACTAAACGCATGGTAAGTCCACCCCAGACGCATATGTTGCCAATTGTAGCTTCTAATTTTGCAATCGTTTCTTGTTGCTGGTTGGAAGGTGGTCATCCGGAGTGGGGGTGGTGTTTTGCATTCCCAGACCCGGCCAAGTCATGCAAGACTCTTGTTGGGAGGGGAAGTAACACGTGGGCTCTCCCTGCGGCTGCAGGTGCATTATTCTGAAGCATTTTTATTGTGCATGCATATACTGTATACGGCATGCCAATTCCATACGACGCCATGCTGCGGTCATAACAAAATTTGCCCTCGTTTCGCTGCTGCAGCACCGAGAGATATTAAAGGGAATATACAATTATGAAGTCCGGTTGTTGGGTAATCCGTCGTATTTAGACTTATTGCATTGAAATTCCCTTTTCCAAAAAAAAACTGCCTTGAAGCAATGGTGTTCATTCCAGTCTCTCCCCCCGAAAAAAAAAAAACTTGGAACCAGAGGCACTTTTTTCCTAATGGCCACGTTCTCGTGCACGGTAGCTCGAGAGGTAACTTGATACGCAAACATTTGCAGGCACTTTGCACAACCACCACTCATTGCTAGTGGTTTTGGGGGGGAGGCCTGCTCATTTGTGTAATGACTCCTTCCAAAGTATGGGGTTTGCCATCTCGAGAGTCCTTGCAGGACTAACTGTAACTGATTGTATTTGGGAGTATGGCCCCGAGAGATACACAAGAAGAGATGCAATAAGAAATCCCCTTCCAAAATAATACCGGTGGCGACAGAAACCCCGGGAGAGAAAACGCTTCCGAGAAAGGGAAAACCAAAGGGGAGGAGGAGAAACAATGACCAAAGGGTGGGCTTCTCTCAAAAGTGGATGACTCCAGACACCCCGGCTCCACCCAATCAAGGCGGGACAAAGTGGTCCCATTAGCGACCCAAAAGATTAGTCTCAACCGGGCCCCCCAACGGAATTGGGAAGGTTTTTGCGTAGGACTCGCCAACCAGTAGTGAAACAGAAATAAGACAGAAATTGCTCCGTCTCAATTTGTGGACATCGCACGAGAGGGGTTAGCCAGAAGTCCTTCGCACCGAGACTGAAGTCCAAGTGAAGTTCAGACGATGTTCGTGAAGTCCGACTGAAATCCTTGAAGTCTCTCTCGAGACAGTCCCAAGTTCGAAGAGGATCCGGGATCTTTCTACTAAACCATGCAGGGTCAACCCACATCCCACGACATAGTCGACACGGGCAAGCACCGTATTTGACCTGCCCTGTGACCCTGCCTGGGTGATGACTTCCTTCCGGTGACTGCAGGGGGGGCAGCACCCCGTCCTCTAAGCACGGGACAGCGTGTGAAGAGAAACCGTGAGAATGAGGGGAAGACACGTGGCCGGAAAACAACTGACCTGTTACAGTGTGTGTGTCGGCTGCCCGAGTTTGCCCTCAGTACAATCTATATGATGACGAAACGTGTGAGTGTGTATATTGAAGGTGCGGGTAGTGCACACACCTTATTGGATGATCGGCACTCCTTCAATCTCTGATCGGATTGAAAACGCAGCGGGATGGAGACGACAGCACTCCTGCCTGGGTGTGATTGGAATAATGTGTCTGCTTGGAATCCCATGCAGCGACCATCCGGAGGGGAGAGGAGATTATCTGAATGTAATATCAGCCAAGGACCAGCAGGGAATGTACGGGGGGGCAACAACAGGACACTTCATTCTCGAAGAATTGCGCAAACAATATTGCGCGACATGAAAATTTGACAAAATGTAACCGCGCGCGCAACACAACAAAAATCAATGTCAATACATTATTTTTGAATGGTGTTTCACTTACAATAAACGTAGAGCACCGCCCTAAAATTATGGCCTCAAATGGCACCAATAATTCGGATGGTCCACACCCTTTTGCAGGCGCCAGCTTGATTTGTGTTTGGACCTCTATGCGACGCGCAGGGATTTTCCCCTTTAAAGCCATCGGGAGACACCCGGATTTTTTCGGTAATCTGTATGCGCGCAAATTACGTCACGTCTCGACCTGTTTTGACACCGGCCACTAAATCCTGCAGGTTGAATGAGGGGGCCAGAAAACACGATTTCCTCAACGGGGGACCCCGCCGAATGAAGACATCACGCGTAAAAATTGCCTCTCCCTGCTGCACGAACTTATACACAGAGGACCCCACAAGGAGGACCCATAGTTCAGAAGAAAAATAAGTCTGATCCACCCTGTACATATATAGACACATGGATCTGGCGCGGAATGACCTTCTTTCTTTTCTTTTTTTTTCTTTTCTTAAAAAGGCTGCTGCCTGCTACTGCATGAGAAACAAAAAGTGTGAATTCACAGGACAGGAACTTCGGGTTGAAGACCTTGTCTCACCAACAACAACCCCTTATGAGCACGTAATTTCCCAGCACGCGAAAAGAGGCGGATACATCACTTGAGAGAATTCGCAACTTCATTGGAGACCTAGACCCAAAGCCTAACTACACCTGTCACGAAACATTGCTGCACATCATGAATTATTAAACATCAACAGTTTGACTTTAAAAAGTGCGATATTCGGACTGTTTCCTTGAATCAGATGCATGTGCCAAGTTTCAGCACTCTCAGTAGTCTGAAAGTAGGTTAGGTAGTCTGCACATGCGGACAAACTTTCTGCTTTATATATATTTCGTGCCTGCAGGGTTTTTTTTTACTGCAAGTTTAGCTCGTGCCGAACCTCTTCTTGTGCCTCCAGGGGGTTTCCTCCAGACAATGCGAGGAAGCTGCCCCCCTTTCATATTGAAAACCGTTTTGCTGAGGGGTTGCGCAAATGGAATCTGGTCACCCAAATACTACGACCTTTTGCACCCGCATCGCACGGTACCGGAGAGAAAGGGCCAAGAGAGCAGGATACGCACAGTTTCTCACACCAACCTGACGCAACTATATAGGAGCCCCCAAAAAATCAAGGCTATTTTGCGAAGTGTAACGGCCTAGAATGTGTGTGTGTCTCTCGATCACGGAGAGCAACATCCTAATGGCTTGGATTCCTCCGGACGGTGCGGCACCTTCCTTTCGCAAATCACACCTTTGCAATTAGATTCCTTTCACCCGGCACCTGCTCGCGACCCGGAGAGACCAAGGTTGGCAAATGTTATTGGTTGGGTGTGGGGAGGAGACTTCGCGAAAATATGTTTCGAAGGCATCCAAAGCCAGTTGCGAAATCGGCTCACGTATAGGTGACGATCATCATGGGTGATGATCTTGCGACATTGGCGTTCCAATAATAGTCATTTGCCTCTCCCATAGGCATTCGGGGTCACACACATCGGACGACCTTTCCTAACAGGCATGCAGTTTATACTGTCTCTTAAGAATGAGTTGGCAACACATCTTGACAGTTCTACTGAAGCGTGTGAGTGCGACGGAAATGAGCAATCAAATGCGGTAGTGATTGCGGTACTTTTTTTCTTCTTTCAAATGAGACTATGCCTCATTTTTTAAAGTAGTGCGAGGTGCAGGTAGAGGGCACCCAATGGTTTCCATGCATTTCCGGCATAACTGCCCTTAACTAAGTGAGGCAGGCCAGCCCCTGCAACAAGATGTGGGGGCATTTACAGCTAATTTCTCAAGGAAGTAACTTACCTCCCCCCCCATCCAAAAAAGATTCAGTTCTCCGATTGTGACTAGGGGGCTCGTTACATGCTCCTTTCAAACTGACGATACCTGACCTTTCCGCTCCAACTGATATGAATGTTGCAAACATGCGCCCCCCCAAAAACATATGGGAGAAAAAATATATATTAAAGCCCCGGTTACATTACCGGTACATGCAGCATGGTGTGTACAAAACATGAGCGCGTTTGAAGCACGTTGCTGTACTTAGCCGTACGTGCGTAATGAGACGAAAAACCAAATTGCTTCGAGTTGCTGTTGACGTCTTGTTTATTGAATAAGTAGGAAATTAGTCGCGAGGATTTGGGCTTAGACGCACGTTTTGCCATGAGCTGGCGACTGAAATCCTAACTCTGCATTTAACGATCCTTCCTCTCTCGACGGGCAATTAAAACTGACCTAATTTTTACTTCCCCTCAGAAGCCCAACTTTTTTAAAAGTTTTTTTTTTTTTAAAAGCCCGAATCCTGCATCACTGCTCGTTAAAAAAAAAAGAAATGCATTTGTTGTTGTTATTGCGCGCAGGTTTTGCGATAAGCCCGATGCATTTCAGTTGCGCTCCAGTAAAGCAAGTTTTTTTTTCCTTCGCTTCTCTCTCGGATGACCTACAAGTCCCGAGTATATCTCGTTATTCGGAACGACCACTACCTTGACGCACACAATGCCTGCTAGACAATATTTCCACCAATTTAATCGCGCAATTACTCCCCTGGTTGTATGACGCCATCATGCTCGACTATCGCATGGATTCCCTTCCTTTTTATTTTCTCTCTTATACCTTACACATATCCTGCTCAATACGTGTATTAACTGCGAACACGAGCGCCAAGATATTATCCGGGTAAAAGCCTAATCTCCGTTCGAGTACGAGAGAGAGAGAGAGAGAGAGAAACGAGAGTACTTTCGGTGGCTTGCAAACTGTTATCTGCATCTGCGCGTGGGGATATTGCCACATACCTCGTTTACTTTGCTTCGTTGGCTTCACCAGACCTTGCTCAAATTGTCACCATATACATACAGTGCTGCCCAGATTATTTTGCTCACGATGTCACACATTTAGTTAAATATCGCCTCAACTTTAATTATTATTTGACCAATTCCAATACCTCATTTTTACAATTTGAGGACAATTTATTTCTTACTCAAATTTAAACACACTAATATGAGGTTGATTTCAAAGGTGAGTTAGCACCATCAATGCTTGGTTTAAAAAAAAGGAACGTCCACTTTCTCTTTAATAAACCCTTCAGAATAAGTGAGGACATCAAAAACTTTACGGGGAGGAAGGGAGCCGTAATAATCGTTTCGGTTGTCCATGGCCAAGCACAAAATAGCTGTTTCGCAATCCTCATTTCAGATTATAAACATGGATAAAAAGAGCTGCTACTCATCCACCCTTGGCCTGACAGCATCAACACACTAAAATAATATTTATATCACCGCTTCCCGTATTTTTATACGCCAAATCCGCCAACAATACGGCACATATCCTCGTAATTTATTTACCTCCCCCGGAATTATTGTTGCCAGAGCGAATTTTCACCCGTCTGAAGATAAGAGATCGCTTAGTTATTTCCCTTTGACTCCAAGCCACTTCGGTTCACTGCTCCAGCTGCGAACATAAATGCTGCTCAGTACAAAATATATATTATTTCCCACCCTATTATGGTTATATATATTTTTTCATACTTCCTTCCGATTTTTTTCAGGCCTCTTGAAACAAGTTTGCAATGTGCATTTTTGCACACACTTATGACGAAATCCTTCACGCGCATGTGAATCGAAGGCAATATATCGGGAACAATTAACAAAAGGCCTCTGATCAGGCACTTTCATCTGGTCCTCGCTCACACTTGGGTCTCCCCCTCCTTATACACTAATGAGGGGGTAATTTATGCCACAACGATATCCTCCATCGCTCATCCGACAACACGCGTATCCAATGACCCCATTTAATTACTTAAAAAAAATTAAACTAGCTTGTGCTGAACAGAAAACTAATCACGCGCTTTGATTAGTCGCGTGCTGAGTTCGCGATTAAAAAAACAGTATCAACCGCGGTTAATCCTCGAGTTCACACTTTGTCACTCATTTATTGTTTATGATAGGTTCAACGACTGGGTGGCGGATTTTGGCTGGCGCACTGTGACATGTTTGTTTACTTGTATACTATGCGATTTTTTTTCTGGGCTTCCTCTGTGCATTGCGTATGGATGGAGGCTGACAGATGTGCATTGTCAGGTTGATCCCGGAGATGAACCACCTGCCACGTACAATCTCGGGCTGCGTGCAATCATTTCTTCGCACATCATTCCGAATTCGTTCCGGCTTTCCGGGAACCCCGAACAGCATACGCTGGGGCGGTAATAGCCTGTGTGTTCAGTAGCACATCCAACAACTCGGTACAAGTTACGTCAATCAATTTTTAATAAATAATTTTTTTTTGCATAATATCCATCGTAGCAATGCCTTTTTTTTAAAACGCCGTCGACTGCGATGTCCTTTTCCTTGAAACCGGTTTTATGGCATCGAGCCCAACCACGCGCCTACGTCGGTATCTGCTTCTGGATTTGCGTCAGTCTCTCCGTGCGTCATAAAACGATGGACACCCTGACCCTTCCACGTTTGACAAGGGATAAAAACCGTGTCCTTATGGGCATTTATTATCGGCTTCAACGACACTGCAGGGTCCTATCCGACCAAAAAATTCCCCAGGAATCTGCACCCCCNCCCCCCCCCTGATGAAGTTAAAACCCATAAAAATGAGACCCCCAAGTCGATAGCAACACTGGAGAACAATAGTATCATACGAAGCTTAGTACCTTATAGCGAAATGAAAGAATGAGCCCGGAATCTGCACGGATTTGGCAAAAAAAAAAGGTCGTGTGTGATTCCTGCCCTCCATTTTATTAAATGTTGACAATGTTGTCCATCCGTCTTATTTAATCCGTACTGATATAAGCAACAAAAGGTTTGAACATGTAGAAAATGAGGTAAATTTTTTTAAAAATGCGAACAAAACTGTTTTAAATGCACGTTGTACGTCGTAAAATCGGCGACAAAGTAACTAGACCGTAGATCATAAACATCAACTCTGACTTGGCGTAATGCACTGCAGAAGACGCCCCGGTAGCAATTACGTTGCAGCCCCCTCTTATCAGCAGCATGTAATAAGGAGCAATTGCGACACATACACGGCGACATGTATGGCTCGCTTCATAATAATTCAGAATTATGCCAATTGCGGCACAATTTCACACCTTACAATGTTTTGAAGGTGATTTTTTACATGTGGAAAATCTGTGTGGTTTTGGTGTTATCTAAATAGTCGTTGCCAGCATTACTATTCGAGTGCACCGCTATTATCTGTTAGTACACAAGCCGATTTTTGCAGCTGTAAACCTAACAATAGCGGGCATTTCGAGCCATTTATTTACACGCGGATCTGATCCCCCGTTTCTGAAATAGACCCATTGTGAAGTATACTAAAATAAGTTTTTTATTTCCCTCGGCAAAGTACAACACCGGATTATTTTGCACACGTCGCAAATTGCGTATCTCGAGACTTGTATATTTTTTTTGGCGAATTCTCTCCACCCTTGCGACCGACGGCCATGGTTTTTTTTCCATCAGCAAAAAGAAGGAAGTTGACATCCAAGTGTGAAGAAGGCAGCCTTGAGGCTCTCTCTCGTCTTTTGCGGAGACCTCAGGTCCATTCTTGTTGTGTACGTTTGTCGCCTCGTAAATTATGGGTCGAGGAAAATTCATCGCACCGTACGACGGAACGCCCGCCAACAAAGTGTAACCGACAACAAACGCCGAAAATCACGCAACACACAGGAACATCTCACCGAAGATGTCGCGGGTTGTCTAATTGCCAACTATCGGATCAAAAAAATTCGCAACAACCCGATCCTTTGAAGCGCAATGAGGATTTACGGGATCCGTCTAATTGCTCCCGTCCCGGAAGCCAGTTTTGCACGTTTCATCTTGACCGGGAATCTTCAGTGGCTGCGATATTGGCGAATCTGACCTCTGACCCGCAATAACTAAGATGAGGCGAAGTAATCTGGCTCCAGCAGGAAAACCGGGTCAGGTCATACTTCCTGCCTAAATCACACGGGCAATATTATATAGACGATTGCTATCAGGTCATGTCTTCAAAGTTACCTGATTGTTTACCCCAGCAACACACGTCCAAGTTTTTAAAAAAATCTTTTTTTTAAAAGTGATGCGCGCCACTTGGCTCGACGTCAACCGTGACTGCAGGGCACCGCCTCCGAAATTACGGATTCCGCAAGAATGGTAATTGGAATGTATCTTTGCCCATTCCTTCTCTCTCTAAAAGGGGAAAAAAATAAAGAGGGGGAAGTGGGGGAGGGTAAGAAGAAAAAAAAGAGGAGAGTTGGACACTACTTGCATCTTAGAAATTGGTTGCGTCACGAAGGGCACAACGAGTGCCAAGTCTGCCAGGAATTTGTGTCAAGCTTTGCTATATGTATGGGAAAATGCAAAAAAAATTGCGGATTTTGTGCAATAAATGAATTCGCATGTGGGAAGTACAGGGGAGCTGGAGGCATTTTTTTTGGTGTATACAGCACGTGACGCAAGATATTAGGGAAAATTTATATTTACGATGCACTGCAAGTAATTACACGCAACATAATGTAATGAGAAAAACACACAAGATATATGAAGGTCATGAAAGTCGTTACAACAATGTTTTTGTTAATACAAATGAATATTACGACCTCTTGAGAAAAACCCGACATTTTTTTTGTTAATTAATTACATCGCAATTATAGATTTATAATCAAATTCATGAGCTCAGATTCCAACAGTTCGGAACACACATTTTGTTCGAGTCCAATGGGGGTACTGCTATAGTGTACTTCTAAAACTGCTGGGACGAAAATTCGACCCAATGTCACAGAAAAATATATCCTCCGAATTAAAGCTCAGCTACATAAAAAATACTTTGGTATAATGAAGCCGTGGCGAATATATATTTATCCGGCACATATATGGTGGCCCCGGTAAAATTTAATGTTGCATGATACAAAAATTTTATGCACCCGCGTTTTATTAGCCTCGTGGCAATAAAAATTTCTTGCCCAAGTATTTTAGCTCATCACGGCGTTTAGTTATTATAGTCTGTTGCATCTGATATATAATTAACAGTGTGCTGCAGTCTATAGCCTGTGAAATGACCTCTGTGTCTATTATTTTCTGAAGTCAATGGCTGATACACGACTGGAGTCACTTTTTCTACTGACTTGTTGGGGTAAGAACATGTATTAATCCTAGTGTACTACCCTGTATGTATAATTACAGTGTGTACGCGACTATAGTAGTTTTAACTGACCTTACCGTCTATTATTTTTCTACCGGCCGTCTATTAGAGTCAGAACCGTAAGGCCAGTTATATGCATATGCAAATGCGATGGCTGTAATTCCCCATTGTGATTTTTTTTTTCTGCTGTGACGTCCAGCTGTGACCGAGAAGTTACGATGATCAATGAAGTGTGTTTTTTTTATAGATCCGTTTTGTTTGGTTTTCCAGGCCCTTATCTCCAGAGAAGATATAAGTCCGGTCGGCCTTGTCCAGTTTTTGCAGGCGAAAAAATATGCTTGAAATCTGAATCAATCTGTTTGTTTCGAATAGGTGTCACATCAAGGGCGTGAGAATAATTTTTTTTTTGCATGTATAATTTTGGCCGAAAATAAAAAAAATTGTCATTATTTGTGCCACGCTCGGTTGCACATTTGCATGCTAAATAGTGCGAAATATTCCCAGTTTGGAAAAGGTTACGCAACCGTGCGAATTTTCAATCCAAGGTGATTAGTGACGTGAGCTAAAAATGATCAGGGCTTTTTTCCTGATGACATATGATGACTTGCATGTTTCGCAACTTTAAAAAAAAATTTGTTAGGTTTTCATAGTAATGTATGCTGTCGTTTTTTTAAATATATGAGACACCCTGTTGAGCCATGATGTCGTGCAAACATCACTTCCTAAAATGTGCGGAATCGAAACCATCATCGGTATGGTGCCTGAGCAATCAAAAAGAGCCTTCATCACGATGGTCAATTGCTGGAGCTTGTGGCCGAATTTCTTGGTGGAAATAACCCCGCATCAGCACGAAGCGCACAAAACTCTTTGGGGCGTGATAAGGAAGCACAAAAATGTATATCCAGAGAGAGACTTGGACGGGTCAACAGACGCAGGGTTGCACCCAAGATTGTGAACCCTGACAAAACCGTGGTTTTCAGTTACACGCTCGGCTGACCAGGTTTTGCTTACCCCAACCCATATCTTCGATATAAAAAAAATTATATAAAAAAGCATGCATGGTGGTCCAACCAATATTGAAGGAGGGGGGATGGTGGGTGGTCCAGATCATATCCGAAGTATCGATAATTATCACACGTACATCGAATCATGAGCCCCAATATGTCCAATACCGTCGTGAGCGAAAGGTTGCCACGTGGCATATATTGAAAGGAAATGTTTCCGCGACAAAAATTGAATATTGTCTGAAACTTTTTTTTTCTTCATCAGTGAAAAAAATGGTGTAACAGCCTCCACTAGTTATTACAACATTCAGGTACAGCAGCGATGCAGACCTGATCGTCGTGACTGCGTCGGACATACAATGCGACCATCGTGCCTTTCGTTCACATCGAGGCTCAAGTAAATGGATAACTCGTTCAGATGTAATCTCTCCTCACAGGCTCTCTCTCTCTCTCTCTCTCTCTCTCTCTCTCTCTCTCTCTTATAACAAGTCGATTCCACGCAAGCCTCGCTGTTTTGGTTTATACATGTACACACATGAGGTAATGCAGCATGAATTTTCATGATCGTTGTTTCGTCGCATCTGACGTCACGCGGCAACTTGATGGGATGTATAGCCTTTATCAAAGTACAGGCCGTCGTTGTGGATGTAGTTGAAGACCATCTTACTTCAGTGATGCAATCATCAGTAATTACCGTGCCTTGAACCATACCGATGGTGGGTACACCCGGTAGACATGCACCGTGGCCTCCTCCGTACTCATTCCCACACGAAAATTCCAGGGGGGGGAGGAGGAGGAGGGCTACCTTTTGGCCAGAGGTCATCGAGGAAATTTTTTATATTATATTCTCACGTTTGGGAGCTGTATGTGTCTCTCTCCCCCACAAGTTCAGTGCTTTATAATTTGCAGTGATCACGTCATTGCCGGTACTAGACGCGGTCTGGACGCGTGTCGCTCGCTGATCAACCCGGCTCCGCTTCTTATTTAGAGCGAGTAGAATTGTGACGTTTTTCACGCTCTGGTCACACCTGGGTCACCCCCCGAATAATAAAATATGCCAAGCCACACCTGAAGCTTCTTCTGACAACCCTGCTCGACGGACTTTTTTTCCGTCTGGCCACTCTGGTTAGTTGGTACTTGTGACGCCACGAGCCTCTGGAGGCAAAAGAGTAAACCGAAAAGTTGCCTCCGGATGACCCCCCTTCATTTTGATATGAAGGTGGTCATCCGGAGGAGGCTTACTTTATTCACTCTTTTGCAGCTAGGGGCTCGTGGCGCTACCAGTACGACCACCCTTAACGCCTTAGTACTACACAGGGTGTTTCATAATTCCACCTAACACTTTTCCTGCATTTTCTTCGATGATGTTGTGTATGTGTATCTCTCCTCGGGATCTACGTGTGGTTGCGGTGTGCTGAGCCTGTGCCACCGGAACTTCCCCCTTCAACCCAACCCCCTGCCATCCTCTTTGGCTGGAAAGAATCACTCGAGTAGAACCTCCCCAGCCACCCTACATAACGGTTCCAAAACCTGACGGCCACACGCCAGCCGCGCTGGAGATAAAAAAAGAAAAAAATGCTGGACCAAACCATCATCATCCCCCCCAAGGACCCACACGATTCGACACGGTGCAAACGGACCAAAAGAAAATGATCCATCGAGTCCTTGATAGGTGCCTGTCTACCTAATCGTACTCGGAACTGTGGGGCGGGGGTGCCAAAGTAGCTAAGGATTCGCTTGGAAGATTTGCCAAGGTTGCCGCCAAGCAAATTTTTTTTATGCGAGGCTAATGTTCGGCAGGTCACAATTTAAATTGTCGACTTAAAAATTGCGTTCACCTTGAGACGAGTTCCTGGAATAAAAAGTCCAGTGTTTCTGAATACTGCTGACTTCTTCCTGACTTGATCTGACCCACTTCCTGACACATCCCCCATGAGAAGTTTGGTGCATGAAAATCGCACGGAGAAGAAGCGGGTATGGTTCAACGGACTCCAGCACCCAACAAGCCCCCTATACTCACATTAAAAATCATGCAAAACCCACCCTGGATGTCTTCTCAAGCACGAATGCTCATTGCGTACTCCTTATCTTCCTGAGCATTAGGAGGAGTCATATCTAAAAGATCTTGGTTCGCATCTCCAGCTCCGCCCTCCACGAAGCCAGGCCGAGGCCGTGAGAAATAGAAATGGCACTCGAGTCAAATGAGTCAAATGGAGTTTTCATACAGCACGAGGGGGACTAATTGCCACTACACCATGAACCGAAAAAAAAAAATGTGGGGGGAAGGAAAATCGTCTGTTTCCTGAAACAAGAGATGGACCGGAACTGAGAGGTTAAAGGTCAAATGGGAGCGGGGGCGACACCTGCCTTGGTTGCAGGTGTTAACCCAAAGTGTTTAAGTAATATACATGTCTACGTGGGAGGCTATGCATATAATAGGTCCGCCGTTTTGTAAGCGGGCAGGTGTCAAATTGTGGAAGGGGGGGGGGGGGGACTTTCCAAATTATCACTTAGCACTGTCTAGTTTTGCACGGAACGGACATAAAATTGCATGTTTCATCCAAGTTCTTTTGGTGTGTGAAACGTATGCAGAGTTCAGGAAATGTTACCGTTTTACGGCTGACCATAAAATGGTTAACGCTCGCTTTTTTTTTACAGCGTACTCCCGTCCGTACTTCCTCAGCTTTTTTTAGTAACCGGTGCAATATTTTTTCGAACTTACCGAGCATCTTGCTGAGATCAGCGTTGTGCAGATCCGGATTCTCGTCTGCCAGCCTCTTCCTCTCCACTTTGGCCCATACCATGAAGGCGTTCATCGGACGTCGGATCCTCTGTTCCTTCTGTCTGTTCTTCTCTGCGGCACTGGCTGCGGCACTCCCACCGGTATTACCACCTTGAGCGGCACCGGTGCCACCGTTGCCCATCATGGCACCCCCGTGTCCCAGCCCACCGTTGGTACCCCAGCGGCAGTCGTCTCCTGCCCCGGGCAGAACACTGGGCAGGAGCTGGTGGTGCGTGTGGTGGGGATGCTGCGAGCCCATACCGGACACGCTGTCCATGTAGCTATTGGACAGTCCAAAAGGCATCTGCATGTCCCCCAGGGCGAACCCAGCCACTGCATGAGGCGGCAGACGGGCAAAGGGCGAACCCAGTTCCGACTTGTAATCCTCCATCGTTGACCTGCAAAAAGACATATTGCTGATTATCAAAATGGCAACAGGCCCGTTGCACGTAGGATGATATGACACTACCAGAGGGAGCGCATCCTCCCTCTCTGCACACTACTCCCACTCAGCGGGGAAATCAGTAACTATACATGCCCGTTGGTGATTAGTCAACGCATGACACCACTGCCACTCCAGCTACATCCACGTTGGTGATGAGTCAACTCGTGTAAGGACAAAGTCACGCCTAGCCAATTCTACGAACCGGAATTCATATTTTTTTCCGGTGTTTTACTGACAGACCGGGGAAAATTAATATCCGTATAAACGTCAGCTTGACCGGAAGACATCGTTCGATGTTAATGAATTCAAACCCACGAGGGCGGAAATGCTGACACTCCCATTTTTTGGGGGGGGAGTTTGGTCGTTTGGGGGGGTTGGAAAGAAGAAAGGTACATACATATTTGGGAGTCTCCTGCACATATACAGCCAATAAGCGAGGCCATTTTCTTGGGAGGCGATTTTGTCATTAGGTAGCCCCCCTCAGCAACTTTTTTAAAAAATAGAAGGGCTGTGGGAAACATGCCGCGCGATTGCATTTCATTTTCTCCTGCCGTTTGAAATGCTTGTGACGTCGCCTGTGCAAATATAAAACCGACTGTTGGTCAGGTCACAAATCGTGAATCACAAACCTTTCTTTTGGCTTCGAACCAACCCAGCTCGGGGCTAATGGACTTAGAGAAAACCCCTAGAAAAACTGAAGATGTTGGCAAAGGTCCATTGCGGTACGCAGAATTTTGACGAATGTTGCACTGGCAATGTGAATTGCACAAATATGCAATTTTTAATGCTAAGGATGTCCCAAATTTTCCTTCCGCTATTTTCTGATCGCATTAATTGGTAATGTTGTAAGCATGCTGCATGGGGGTCAACCATTGGTAATAATTTGCAGGGAAGAGCCCGGGTCATAATTGCATCATCAGCGGCGAGAGGGGTGGATGCTGAGGAAGGTAGAGACTTAAGAGGGAAAAAAAACCCAACTTCTGGGGCGGAACCAAATGGCAACCACAAAACGCCCTCTCGGAGATTTCAACGCTCGGATAAAAGAGGAAACGGGGCCACAGGGGCGGAGGAGACTCTCTCAGATTCAGAATATAAAAAAAGGCACGGCTTTTATTAGACCCTTATTACCGATACATACTCGTATGGGGGCTGCTAATCACATGCAAAGGACTCGAAAGCACTGCCCAAATGGTTCCATTCAGAAAAAGTTACGGATCGTTGACTTCAACAGCTAGGTTTGCTAGGGGTAAACAACACTGGTTTTCTTGTCTGAATAAGGGAGGGTGCATTCTACGGAGCGTGATTATTTTTTTCGATTTCAAAATCGAATCTGCGTGGTTTGTGTATAAAAGAAAAAAAAGATTGCGCCACGTGAAGTTGGCGAGCCCGAAACAAAAGCAAAAGGTGGAAGTTTTCGTTTTTTTTTTTTTCTTTTGAAGGAAGGAGAGCTCAGCGGCTTGGAACATGGCGGGAAAGGTGGGTTTGTGACCTCGGTTCAACTAGGTTATCATAATACATTGATGCTGGCCAAAATTCGAGATGACGATAACAGAGCCTGAATTTCGAGTTCGATTCCGTATATATACCAAACTATAGCAGGAGCTCTTTGCAACAGAAATGTGTACCAACTTACAGCACTCTCAGTAGTCCGGAAGTGGGTTAGGTAGCCCGGACGTACATACAAATTTTCTGCTTTATACAGCGTGTCTCAACTTTTTTTGTCGCATATAACTTTTCCGATAACTGTTCGGACAAAAAAGTTGAGACACCCTGTATACCGAGAGATTTCACCAGCAGCAGTACAGATGTAATGGTTTTTTCCCCCCCAGTTCATGTTGTCAGGGCAGCAGCGTGTCCGAAAAAAAAAGGTCGGATTATTTACGGCACGTATCCTCAACTGTCGTCCCCGTGTCTTCCACGCACTATTTGCCAGAATAATTTGGCGTCCACGCTCCGGAAATGACGCGACACGTTACATTTGCGCCTCTAAACTGAGCGATGCACTTCAGGAGAAAAAAAAATACTGTCACCTTGATCCCAAACTTCTGTTTGGGGGATAAGACAATACTGTCCTAGGTCCCAATTCTACCTTCTCTAACACATGAGAAAAAAAAATTTGTTGTTTATCTGCTGTGGTGTCAACACGTGAGGCAAGTATATATACCGAGGTTATCGATATATGATATCAGTCCGGTTTACTTAGGGTTACAGGCGATTAATACGGGTAAAGTTATGGTGTTAGCATCATTTTGTGTTGTTTGCAGGAGGAGAGATACAGCTATTGTTGACGATGATGTAGTATGACAAATGGCGTTTATTATTTCAATATTACGTTTCACAGAGCATGCTAATTGCGATGGGTTCGTGCATCCGTTCGGTAATAGAAGGCCTAATGATTTTGTGTGTGTGTGTGTTTCTCTCCCAGCTAAAAAGCCGCCTTACATGTCATATACTGGAAATAAAGTACCACGGCCATTCAACAGTCGCAGATTAATTAAAAAAAATATTTGACTCAACGATAAACAGTTTCGGAGAAATTTTGTCAATGGTTTGAAATACAAAAAGCGACCAAAATGTGGCCATTAACCCAACCAGATATTTCCAGGTTTACACAATGTCTGATATATTTTTTTGTTACAAAATATTTTCCCAACTATAAAAAATATCAACGGAGATATGTGCATTCAGAGCAAAACTAGGTTATGCAAAACATGATGTCAAGGGCGCTGTTTTTTTCACGCAGAAAAAGTTACGTTTTTGATGCTTGGTTGCTTGTCGGGGGAAAAAAACAACAACGTCGTAATTACGTTCATTGTCTTATAACCCGGTGGCATGGGATAAATTTTTGGCAACATTCCGTTGCCAAATATAGCACGTTGATCAATATATGATGGCCGCATGTTTTTGTCATAAAATTAATAAAAACCAAGCTGTCAATCGAAAACTATATTCAACAAATCGTATAATTGTCTGCAAGAATTTTTCCCACTGCAATTAATTTTTCCTTCCATTATTTTCCTGCGACGTGCGATCAAAATAAGTCATTATTATGACAGTAAATTGATTTTATCTCCTCTTAGCCCCTCCTTCAACCTGACTCATTTATTACAAATTGCGGTGCAAGTATATGTGCAAATAAAGGCGGAGACCTCCAAAATTCGCACTTTTTCAGAACACTTGTTGCACTCACCGCAGCGTAACAGAACAATTAAATGTGCACACACCAGCACTATCAAGGCTGCTGACTTATTGGATCATAATACAACAAGCAAAAAAGGTATAAAAATTAGCCCACGTCAAAAATTATACGCATTCAACACGATCCATATCAGTTGGCACGCCCGTTAAAAAAAAATAGCAATTTAACGTTTTGCTGATATCTAAAACGCCAATTGTGAAGCCCATAGCTTTTTTTTTAAAGTCCAGATTATGGTTATACAAGTACGTATGTGCAGTGCTGGATATTAATGGTGTGGCGCCACGAGCCGATGACGGCAAAATAGCGAATCGAACCACCTTCACTTAATGATATAGTGCCCTCCGTATGACCGCCTTCATTTCATTTATGTATGTTTATGTATCTTCACGTAGGCGGTCATACTATCAAGTGAATGTTCGCTCTTTTGCAGCCATCGGATCGTGGCGCCACAAGTACGCCACCAAGCACTGTTCAAGCTTATTATCTGGTTGATGTATGACCACTTGCTATTTTTTTCATATATACAGGGTGGACCAACTTCAAGTGTCGTTTTATAACGGCTATCAATAGAAACGCTTTACGATTGACGTAGCAGCGACGTGTAAAATGGCCCACTTCGATGGCGCCGAAGTGGGACATTTTACACGTCGCTGCTACGTCATCGCAAAATCACTGCTATTAATCGCCGTTATAAAACGACACTTGAAGTTGGTCCACCCTGTATTTAATGTGCACACTCTTCATCTAATAAGTCACCTCTGGTTGAAATGAATTCCACCATTAGCTGCTAAGGTATTCCATGTCCTCAATACCAAACCCCAGGCCGCACAGAGCAAGAAAAATTCCGATTCGATGTATTTATAGCAGAGCATATCTAGTGTTGTTCTTCTCCTCGTGTCGGAGTCCCGGGAATGGATGTGGGCTTAATAATAAATATATATTTTTTTTCTCTAGCTCTCTCATCCTATTCTTCTCCAGGCCCATACCAACCCATAAAAATCTGGTCTCCGCAAACGTTTGGAATTCCAAGAACGAGCTGGAATCCCTCTTGCAACTTTTGCCCGGGCGACTGTGTGCATTACATATGTTTTTAAGAGACACACGACAGTTTTTTTCTCTCTCTTTTCAGACACTTGTGTAACAGGTGGTTTTTGTCTCGCCCCCAGCAACCATCCCTATCAACATCTTTTTTTTTTCTTTTCCACACACCCATTTTCGCCTGCTTGGTTGACCCACCGTTGCGGAACAAAGCTGGATCAACACGGGATTTTTCACGGAGTTGTTGTTGTGAAGTCCCCCCCCCCCCCCTCTTAAGATATACCACCCACCCAATCTTCGTTGTCTGTATACCCCGCCTGACCTTTGGTATGTGGGTGCATGAAGGAACACGCTGCTTCCACCGGAAAAGGGTTGGGCCGGATTATTAAAAAAGTTGAGGAAGAAAAAAATATATATGACAAAAATTTACCGAAGATGACATTTTAAACGACTTTCCGAGCTCATTTCTGGTAACTCACTGATTATGTATACACAGAAATAATGAAACGATCAAACTGAACAGATTTTTGGGGGAGCACATTATGTGTCCTAAAACACGTCCAAAAAAATGCAAGCTTGTTGTCGTTTTTCCGGCCTGACAATGCAGCGTTCTGCAGAAAGGAATTGTTGAGGAAAATAATGGGTCGGAGATCTGGCGAGTGTGCTAATTTTAGGGTTCCGATTGTGTGACTTATCAGATGCAGGAGGCGTTGAAAAATGTGCGCGAAAATGCTTATAAATGGAGGGAAAAAAGAAGGGGGGAGGTTTTTTTTAAGCAGAAATATGCGGGTTTAATTTATTTTTCGGTTCTGCAAAATTATGCGTCGCAGCTGCCGTGGAGAATTTGCGACTAATATTGGAGCATTAAGACATGTTGGCAAGCTGTTTCTCAAATATTGCGAATGAAAATTGGCGTAGTTAGGTAACATTGCTGGCCACAAATCGAATCGCGAGACGTTTAGTTCAAGTCATAAAAAGGAACATTGAATTTTTCCAAACCTAATCTGCACATTTACTTGAACTGCTCTGCAATTAATATTGTATACATTTCATTACAGAATATTCACGCTAACGAGAGTACAGTCTCGTTTGTTATCCAAAATTGCAAAACAAGTCTCACGGAAATTTGAGCAAAAGGCGAGCAATACTGAGCAGATGATGTGTTTTAATCATTGTTAAGTTGTAATCAACAAAATGAGAAAAAGGTATTGTTTTTTGTGTGCAGTAGACCTTCTTAAATAGAGTTTCGGGAAATATTCAAGCCCAAGTGCCAGTGATGAAATTACGATTTTCGCGTTCCAGTTGAGTTGAAATTCATCATCAGTTACGTACAGGCAGTCGCAATAAGTTAATCATATATTTTATTAATAGTAGTTGGTGCAACAGGGCTTGGTTTAAGGATATTTTCTGTCGCCCTCAAAAATGCATGGACGTAAGAGCCCACTGCTGTCGCCCTCCATTATTGTAGTAGTTATCACTAGTGGACCTCATCAAAAGACACGAGTGACGGCGCTATCAAAGTATCACTTTGCATAACTTTTGATAATTCCAAGCTGTTTCGACACGATACGAAGAGGGCTATAACTCTGCTGGGCAGTTCAGTGGACATCACACAAATAACCCCTCAAAATTTGGCCAACTAACCAGCTTCTTTACGAAAAAATCCCCTATGTCGACATCTGCACGAATAAGAAGACTCTGGGAGAAAAAAAGAAAAGTCGGCGGGAATAAGGCAGCAATAGTAAAAGTGATATGTAAGAACTATATATAAGAAGGGACTCCTTGAGAGAAGGAATTTCACAATGTTCTGCTGGCGATAGAGCACGGTCAGTTGAGATTTCCCGGCACGTATTCTGTTTTAGTACCCTACTTGATACCGGTATCAGCACCCAAGTCGCACTGCCGTCCTTTTTTTATTAAAAAATACCCCTCCTCACATCACTCCAGCAGCAGGTCAATATTGCAAAAAATATGAATCCGCAATTGGAATTCAGAGAGGCTGTCTTAATTTTGTCCCGGTTTAAACTGAGCGGCGACGCAAATTTTCTATAACAAAGTTTCAAAGTGCAAACCTGTCTAAATTTTGCGCACGTAAAATCGCAAATTTTTTGGACGGCTTCAACAGTATATGGTTAGAAAAACGTGGCAGTGAATCGGGTCGGAATAATTGATATTTAGAGAGTTAAAACGCAGCCCAAATTCGCATCATATTTTTGAACACTTGACATTTCCGAACTATTTTAAAGGCGTGTAAGTTAAACAACTCGGAATTCCATAAAATTCCGTCCAAATATTTCCCCCGGCTTGAATGACATCCCTGAATATTTTAAAGAGCGCGCAAGAATTTCTTCAGACGGAGGAATTTGGGCGATTGTTTGCACAGGGATTAGAACTATCCAAAAAAAATTCATATTGGCTTAGTTCAACTGACGTCACAACTTTTCGTCCCACTGCTAACTATACTGCTAACTTAGCAACACCAGTGTTGGCAGCAATGGTACTGCTAAGCACTGGGACGGAAATTCCATCTCATGTCCACGAAGTCGATTCAAAATTTTCGGATTCAATTTTGTACCAGGTTGTTGGGACGACTTGTCCTAAACTAGCCCGATTTTTGAGACCTAGTCTCTGAGCACATGGGCAATGTGTGTGAGGCGGGCCTGCGCTGTCATCACCCGGCCTCTTCGGATACGGTTGCCATCCCGAGCATGTGTCACGCGTGTTATTAGCCGAACAGGTCGCATTGGGCAAGTCCTATGATGTCAAGGTGGCCGATCGTATACACTCCCCCAAAAAAGATTACCCAACAAAGTCGCGCGCATTGCTGTCCGACCGGTGAACTCACCTTCTGGGGAATGTCCAGTTCACAAGCACTGCACTGTCCACACCGTCATCATCACCCACGATTATTGTCACACACTTAAAATGTCAGCACCTGCAGCAACTAATAGCTAGATAGAGGAGGACGAACAAGAAGAGGAGGACGAGCAAGAGAGGCCAGCAACCGAGCGGCCCAACCTGCCGAATGTGTGTGTGCTTCTCCTGCAAGTCGGCCGTGGCGCACTGCTGGCTCTGCTAGCACGAACACAGCCGACACGCTCACGTGACCCAAACCTCCCAACAACCGCTCCACCTCCTCCACTTCTCCAAGCAGGCCAACCCTCGTCCACCATACGACACCCGGACTCATCGAGATGGCCATGCAGAAACACATCAGTCCCAAATCCATCGAAAACTAATCTCCACTACAGTGACCAGTATAGTCACCATGACTAGTCAACATGACAGGAATTCTGTTGGCGTCAAACGTTCAGAATTCCTTCACGAACATTGACATTTAATGGGGTTGGCAACACTGAGTCGATATACAGTTGAGTTGTGGTGGGCCGGGTCCAGACCAGGCCCACTTTCATCGAGCCCATGTAAAATCCCATTAAGAGTGTCGTACTGGTGGCGCCACCAGACGCTGGCGGCAAAATAGCGAATCTAAGCAATGTATACAGGTCGCTCTTCTTGCCGCCAGCCGCCAGCCGTGCGACACTATCAATGGAATTTACATGGACTCGATGAAAGTGGCGCCTGGTCTAAAAGAGCGACCAGTACATTGCTTATATTCGCTATTTTGCCGCCAACTGCTGACGGCGCCATCAGTACGACACTCTCCATTAAACAGCTATTATCAGTAGTTATAAAGAATATTATTAGTTTTTCACCAAGCTGCTTATTAAGTAGTTACTTTTATGAGCCGTCAAGAATATTGGCCAGCTTATTATTAAAACAGAAACTATTATTGGCTATGTAGAATATTAGCTTCCATCCAGCTGCTTACACTATAAAGGAGTTACTTTTTAATGAGTTGTCAAGAGTATTGGCTACCACGCAGCTGTCAATTATTAAGCAGTTACTTTTATGAGCCATCACGAATATTAGCTTCAACTAAGCTGCTTATATGAAACAGTTACTATTACCAAAAGCGCTGTTATTGGTTATATGAGTAAGTTGATATTAGTTTAGTTTAGCAGTTACTTTAATGAGTTATCAAGAGTATTGGCTACCACCCAGCTGCTAATTATGAAGCAGTTACTTTTATGAGCCATCGAGAATATTAGCTTCAACTATAAGCTACTTATATTAAACAGTTGATATTAGTTTAGTTTAGCAGTTAATTTAATGAGTTATCAAGAGTATTGGCTACCACCCAGCTGCTAATTATGAAGCAGTTACTTTTATGAGCCATCGAGAATATTAGCTTCAACTAAGCTACTTATATTAAACAGTTGCTATTATTATTGGTTATGAGTATGTTGATATTAGTTTAGTTCAGCAGTTAATTTCAATGAGTTATCATAAGCATTAGCTTCCACCAGCTGCTTACTAATTATAAGGAGTTACTTTTATGCGTTATCAAGAGTGTATAGTACGATTAGCTGCCACCCAGTTACTTTTATGAGATACAAGAATATTGCCTTCAACGGCTTCAACTAAACTCGCAGTATCATTATACAGAAATTGCGGAATGCATCTATGCATGGCTTCTGCGTGAACGTGTGTGTCCTCCTTATTGGCAGGAAACCATTGTCGCCATTTCCCAACAATCCGGATGAAATTAATACCGTACGTACGACCCCCTAAACTTCCGGAGCAGCAAAGTGGGCCCAAGGGTTGTCCTTGGACAAAATTTTGTGCCGGCAATTCATGACCCCGCTTCTTTTTTTTCATACTTTCATTGCGCAGGTTACCGCATGAGAGAGGGGGGGTTGTGCAAGAATATATATGCCGAAGACCCATTAACCCGGACTGCCTTCACCTCTCTTTCGATTTTTCTCTCACTCGCTCGCCATTGTCCACCGAGCGACTTTTTGGTGTGTCAAAATATTTAAAAACAGGTCCACATCCGCTATATACACTCTTACGAAAGATCGCTTAATTACATGCTTATTCCTACAACAATACCTGTATGTAATATTCCACTGGGCAGGTATGAGCCAAATTTGGCAACAGAGGGCCGGTATAACGCGAGGTGGACGACGCACTCCTGTTGCGTACGCGCATCGGGATCTACCTGTAGGAATCCGCAATCTAATCTCAGATCGCGCATGCGCGTTCCTACAGGTAGAGCCCGATGCGCATGCGCAACAGGAGTGCGTCGTCCACCTCGCGTTATACCGGCCCTCTGTTGCCAAATTTGGCTCATACCTGCCCAGTAGAAACCGGAGTGCGTCATCTACCTCGCGTTATACCGGTTCTCAAATCTACCTGAGCAATCGGAGCTCAGGTCGCGCATGCGCATTCCTACAGGTAGATCCCGATGTGCATGATCGGCCGGAGCAGTTCCCCGTGTGATGTCGACCAAACTGTTAAAATAAGCTTGTATCAACTTGTTTGCATTATAATTTCCATCAATATGCCCTGTTACACTCTTGCCGATTCTATTAATAGCATCCACCCCCGCAATAAGTGATCTTGGCCTTGCCTCGACCCGCCGTTTTTTTAAACAAAAAAAAATTTACACATGCAATCTGATTCCGGCATCCAGCTCACCATTGTTCTTATCCCCCCCCCCCTCGACTTACGTGTACAGTACTGGATACTAAAAGTTTTGTTTACCTGACCCAATTCCAAACAGGCCGATTCATGGAGCCCGCTCGCTCCTGGCTCCAACTCCTGATAATAAGTACACTTATAGGCTGCCTACATAGTACGTGTGCATGTGTTCTCTCGGTAATTCTTTTTTTCCCCCTTTCCATGTGTGACGTCAACATGTGAGTCCGAAAGTGATATTGCAGGAGCTTATTGCGCAAGACTTTCAGATTAGAAAACGTGTGTCAAATCGTCGTGAGCGTGTACCACAGGGTGGGCTTCCAACAATTCATCGTGATATTGCCTTAACGAATTTGTAGGTAGTGGTCCACCCTGTAATATTTGACATGTCCACACGAAAATTCTCTTTTGATGCAGCATCATCAGTCGAGCCAGGGAATTGATTGGGATTGGATACAATTCAATCTGGGCTCCTGTCTAGCCCGGCTTGCCAAAGTGAATGATGCTGCTCAACGTTTTGGATATGTCGCTAATTGTTCTTTTGATGAGAGAGGAGCCCTCTCCTTTCCCATCAATCCAATCTCTCATTGCGAACCGCGGACGGGGAAATTAACCTTGTCCGAAAAAATGATTACGCTTTTCCTATTACGAGCTTGCACGCTTGATGGAAATGACATGTTGTGGCCAGGGAGACGGTGCTCTTTTTTTGCACACTATTGCAGGATTCGTCGCAATATTTCTGCAATGAGCTCCAATTGCTTTTGGAATGCACAAGGTCAGGAGCGCACAAAAAGCAACGCGGGATTGACAAACAAGTCAACGTGTGATCTACGATCTGTTTGATATACTGCAACTTGTACGAAAACAACTTGATCCCAATTAATTAGGGTGAGTATAATGATGGAAATGCTGACATCAGAGGGTGTCTTGCAACTTTATGATCCATCCTATATGACCCTGAAGTGAGTGATGATGTACCAACTTTTTGTCTATAAATAAATGGGCTTGACGTGGGTGTCAATCTGCCGAAATCGGACAGCCAACTGTCCCCGATCGGATCTAGAAACGAGGTTACACATCAACTCGATCCCCTCCCGTTATCTCGATCACGTCCTTTTTCGTGAGCACCCGATGTATATTGATTCTTCATCCAAAGCTTTTATCTCCTACCGGTAATCTTCTGGCCTTCTCAAAGTACACACAGCACCTCCTCCCCGGCATTGTATACACAAGGTGGTGCATACCTCGAGTCCACAGTCCAACCCAGGGAGTTGTTTAGGCTAGCAATCGACAGAAGCAACAATCATTGCTGGAGTGGACAACCCCAGCCTGCTACATACATCACCACCTTGATATAAATCAAAAAAGCGGCGCACACCTTTTCATGCAAAATTTACGCCAATTACCGCCTGCAGGTGCCGGGGCCGTGATAAATGATGACATGAGACTTGACACCGGCCACAAGTGGCAATAAACACGCGAAATATTTTTTTTTTGATATATCCTTCCCTGAGTTGCTACCTTTTTTTCCGGTTCGCGTTTCCTGCTGAACAACCTTAACAAAAAAAATTTTTTTGGAGCCTACTAACCACAAACGCACACACAAAAAAAATTGGTGGCTTTTTTTTCTTTTTGCATCGCCTAAAAAGCGTGGCGTGCGTTACGGCACTCTTCACGACCTAGGCCAATACGACGTAAGTGGAGGCATGCGACTCCTCAACCGTACATAGTTATAGACTCTACAGCAAGTCATTTTCCTCGCTATTATCAACCTTGTTTGTCTGCAGGTTCACTAAAGAAGTGTACTCGTCCATATCATTTGACATGTCAGCTTACATAAATTATGGAACACCCGGTTGTGCATATGACCAACTCATCCAGATGGGAGTAGCCCCCATGGCGGCATCTCCTTTGATCCGATTCATCGCTCGATTATAGACCTAAAAATCGGCAGGTGGATGCTGCCAAGGTTGGAGGAAGAGAAAACCTGGCCCCGAAAGAAGAAGAAGAAGCTGGGCCTTCCCTTTTTTTTTTCTTCCAGGCCTGGGCCTGACATGTGCGAAATACCGGGCTACGCCCCTGTCGTGTTAGTGATGCCGGGGTACCTCCTCCGTGTCAAGGCATTCCGTGCTGCTCGTTCACTCTACCTCTGACCCATTTCTGTGTGTGTGTTGCTCAGAGCCCAAGTTGCTGCTGGCTGCTGCAGCAAATAAGCAAGGAGACAGCCAAGCAAGAGTGCCATCCTGTCGTATCTTGATGGCGATGGACACAGCTGATATACGCACCAAGACACGTCAACTCATCACGCACACATCTCTTAACTCGTCAAAAACATATATCACTATCAGGATTGTAAAATTTGCGGATATTTCCCCGCAAATATTTGTGGGGTCAGGTGTCTTTGCGATGATTTAACCCGGGCAAGTGAAAGTGCGGTGACACTTTCTGATGGTTGATGAGTACAGGGTGTTGCCCTAGATGGGTCCACTTTTGGCCTCGAGAGTTTTTCTTTGCCCTCCTCCTCTTACTTGAAGGGAGGTTAGCCAAGAGACTTTTGGAGGGGGGCTGCTGTGAGTCACAGAGCCTTTGGTTCGTTCTTCACGCTTTCCGCCGACACTAACCCCGATTCTGGGCCCCAAGAGTTTCCTTCCGCTGCTCGAACAGATTGCCGGGCGGGGGTCGCCTTGTGTATGTACACAACCAAGACCTATCTTAAGACGGTCGAGACGATCCTCATTGCGGAGCATTGCAATTATTGGGATAATAACCATCAAAGCAAAAGAGTGCTGCTTTAATCCCGGTACGCAACACATATCGGGCGAAACAGATGAGACAGCCAAAATCAGAGCCTGGTTTGCAACAAAGGGACCGTGTTCACAATGGTGCAATTAATACGATTGCTACATGCGTCAGACAATGGGACGCTTCGTTAAAAAAGTCGAGATATCGCAGCGGTGGAGATGTTTCTTGTTCTTTGAAATTTGCGAAAAAGTGAGGCTATAGATAGACTACTGAAAAGTCAGGCATGAGGAAAATGATCGCGGTTTATTCGAGGAGTTGTTTACCCCCCCCCCCCCCNCCCCCCAGCAACCAGTCTAAATTAGCACTTGCCCTGATAGTCCCTGCTTTCCTGCCGTTTCGCCTCCTGTGGCCAAGGATGACCTCGGAGGTCAAGTCCAATGTGCTAAAAACCTTCCCCGTTAAAAACTACCCCTAAAGATCACCCTGGGGTTTACGACGAGTCCTCCGTAATGATTTGCATCGGGAACAAGGGGACATACGTTGTGAAATATGTATAAGATTACATTGTTGGTTGTACATTGTTGGTTGACAATATTGGTATCGTGGCAACCAACAATGTAATATTCTGCTAAGTGTCCAGATTTTAGAGTCACCCCATGTAAAAAAATAAATACTAAAGTATAATAAATGTATAGAGAAAAATTGAATAGTTATTGTGCGGCATGGTTTCTTTCCTGGATGTCGCGAGACTTAGGCCAAGTTGGTAATAAATTTTACTGGTGACTATACCGGACGGACGGTGTAAAAAAAAAAAAACAGTTCTAGAACTAATCTGAATATTTACGGAGTGCTCGAAAGTATTTTTCCTGTATCCATTTGATGCGGTACGTTTTTTGAAGGGAGCACTTGTATATAAAAAGTACATTTTCATAGAGAAAAACTTAAATTATACTAAAACCTTTGGATATATTGTTGCAACAATAACAAGTAGGAGGATCTCATTGAACTGATTGTTGGAGTAAACAATCCTCCCTTTTTTGCAGTGTCGGATCCTTACTGCTATGTAATGAATGCCTGGACATTAGGACGTCTTAATTTTGAGGCCGCTCCGAAGTCGTATATTCCAAAGTCAGCCATGAGGAAAATTGACTTTGGTTCGGAAAAAGAGTCAAACGAAATGATTGAGTGTGACGATTCCAGTGTGCACTTCATGGGCGTGCGGCTTCCAGTGGAAGGAAGAAAAAGTAATTGGAAATTACCTGCCATGCTTGACTATATATACGACGGTTTTAAATGAATGAAAAAAAAGGTGACCACACCTGCAAAATAACATCTTCCTTTTTTTAAAAACAAGTCTACGAGATGAACTGTAGGCGGTTGAAAAATTGACGCCAGCTGAATTTTTGGTTCCAAAATGAATTTTATGACGCCAAATTATTTACACCATTTATCAACAGGCCATGGGATACAAAAATGGACATTTAAAAAAAAGTTTTTCGACTCATGTCCGATATAATAGCTTCATAATTAAACCTCCAACAACTTGACTACCTGCCAAATAATTATTGATGTATAACCGTTACGTATGGTTGGAAAAAAAAGCTCAGCAGGTGCTTGCGATGTAGGTCTGGTTATATGAGTCAGCACATTTCGCGGTTGGAGATTATATTAACATATCAAACCATATAACAGCACACAGATTGACTGCTAGTTAATGTCCAACTATACAATGAGCTGTACGGTGACGATTTTAGTTTGCAAAATACTCATATTAAAGTTTTAATGAAGCTTGGCCAAAACATGTCAGCGACCCAATCTTATCAAATTTAATTTGCACTTACGTCATTAGTTCATACCGGAAATGTCATATGATGAGTTGCTGTTGTTGTATGCTACAAGTAAATTAATTGTCAAAGAATAAAAGGTGTGTAACCGACTTTAAGTGCCACCCTGTATGGGAGTTGCCCGAGATTGATGCGGATTATTAGTAACGCTTTGTGAAATTTCACGCTCGACAACATTATGCAAACCCACTTTACACATGAAATACGTCAATTTCCTTCCCCCCTTTTTTTCATTAAAAAAATTTAAAAACCTGCCCTGAACCTGCACACAGAAAAATCCGGCTGATTAATGGACAAGGGGCTCATGGTTGTGTAAACCCGGGCCAACACCCGCAATCATTATACGCCAAATACATCTAATAAACCTCTTTCGAATAATCATCTCCTCCCTGAAACGGATGTCTTCAGTTCGGTTTTTATTCTGTGCTTGACTTTTTTAAAAAAATACCAGTTAGACCGGCACAGAGGTCTCCGGTTGTCGTTGGCTGGTTACGAACTTCCTGAACCGTACCGTAGGCGCCATTTTATCTGATTTGGAACGGAATAACCTGCCTGGAATTGGACTGCAGGAAGGTTCATCCTTGGCGAAACCGGACCCAGTTTTCTCACAGTAAAGATTATTATTGGGAGGGGTGGATGGGGGTTGTGGGGGGCACAGGAAGTGATGTGGGCAGGTCCGAACCATGCTCACTCGGTATACACGACGAGGTGCTGGGAAACGGTACAAAATATATATTAATCGGTTCATCAACACAAGGAGGTATGAGAAGAGAAGCCAACCAACACACTATCATTAAAAGTTACAACAAAATTTTAATAGCCTCTAATCCTATTCTACCTCCAGAGAATAAAGCTGCAAGGCTCGGTATTTAAAAAAACCCGCACTAATACTGATGTAACACCTGTCAGAAATTATACGGCGCTTAATAGCTGATGAGGAACCCGCTCATTACATAAGATTGTGAACATTGCCACGCATAAAATTTTACGAGATAGTGTTCAGCTCAATTTTAGATATAAAACTATAGAAAAACTCTCGCTCTTTTCTAGGCCTACGGCCTGGGGTACCTATTCGGCGCACCATATCGCCGGGGAATGGACAGTTTCCCCGGCAACCCAACAGGAGTTGTTTACACCAAATTGCGCATGAGTAGTACGCGGGCCAATGGAGAGGTGGCGGTAACAATATGCGGCGGACCAATCAGAGGGCTCGGCCAACTCCCGCAAGGATTTTAATATATTATAGATTGAGCTGAACACTATCTCCTTCAACAACACTATTGGCCAAAAAATGTGGGAAAATGTAGTAGGTACAGTGTATTACATTTCCCCTCATTTTTTTGGCCAATAGTGTTGTTGAATAAAATTCGACAACCGCGGGTTTGATGAACTCAAATTAAGCGGAATTCAGCCTCCATATACAAGCAGTCCCGACTTACGTAGCCTAGACTTACGTAGATCCTGACTTACGTATTTAAAAAATCCGTCGTAAGCAAAAAAAAATTGCAAAAGTCACAGAAAAACATTTTTTGAGGGGGGGGGGGGGAATGTAGTTTTGTAGATTTTTTCGATCACATTAGCTCAAATAAAATGCGTATTTGTCTATACAGGGTGTCCCAAGTTCAACTGATGAATATCAGAGATTTTGCGCCAAATGTAGCAGCTACATCTGAAATGTTACCTCTTCGGCGTCATATGCTATGGTCACCATTTTTGTGATATAAATAAAAAAAAATCTCCCTCGATCACGCGTTATTGGATTCTACGTGCTCGTCACTTGAACTTGGGACACCCTGTATATAAAATAATGGTTTTAAAATAGCCCAACCTGATTGCTCCTCTCGTGTTTTCGAGTCTTTGGTGTTGATACGCGGTTGCCAATGACGCAACATCAGTATTTAAAACCGAATGTTTTCTTAGCAGCTTCCTGCTCGCCATTATATCAGCGAATCGCCTCTCGAATGTGCAGTTTTTCTCGGGATGTAAATGATGCCATTAATGAATGAACTGCTGGAAACACGAACCCCATCACTTTCAGAGTGTATACTGACCTACTTCAAACGCGTGTTTTATCTGAGCAATAACCCACCACCACCACTTTTATGCCGTTTGCCATTAAAGCACCAGCATAACACTTCTACTCATAATTACTGCATATGTGCTTGCAAGGGGTCAAAGGCCAGGGTGTCCAATGCAAGGAACCCTCAAGGTTGAACCCACAGGTGTGAATTATTGGAGCAGAAACGTGGTCTCTCGGAGGTCACACACGTAACTGTGGGGTGGTTCATTTGATCCTGCCCAAGTCTCCGATGCAGACGAAAATATTGGCGGATTGTTCACCCTGTAGCAGTACATAATAACCTCAAGTCGTGCGTCTCCTTTTTATTATTAGAAGAAAGAGAGAGAGAGAGAAAAACTGCGGAGATAACTTTTTCAAGAATTTCATTGTTAATCTCGGTCAGTTTCCCCTTTTGCTCTGGGAAGAAAACACCGGCTAATTACGGTCAGATAGTCATCGCGTGGGGGGGCTTCGCCTTGGAGGACACTCAACCCTTACGATGATGATGATGATGATGATAATGATGATGATGCCCACGTACATTACAGTATAATATTTCCCCGCGAAGGTTCTCTCCGGATTAATGCCACATTTTGAGGACAGCACGATTAAATTGTTGACAAATTAAATAATCTGACCGTGATGCACGCGCAGGAGGTTAAGAGTTTCTCAAGAAAAAGTGCATCGGACATTTTACAATGGTTCAGGCAAACTTCCAGGGCCAGGAACAAACTCGGTGTATCGATCGGGCAGATCTGAAGCGATGGAAGTGTCGTAGGCTGTGTTTGCTGCGCAGGACATGTGAAATTGGCTCTTGATAATATTGTGTAACGAGGATTTTGGTGACCAAATTATTTCTTCACAGTAAATCGTTTGATGCTCAGAAAGTCACCTTTCGGATGTACTGTAACAGTTAGCAGCTAATTAATAATCCATAATGAAAGATTGAGCACTTGCATATATCTCTTATCATTGCCGGATATATTAAGTTATCGCAATAATTGCAATTTTATCTGATTTCCTTTAAATGCCTGTAATTAAATTATATAATAACGTTGTTGCTCAACATGATTAGAATCTGAAAATTTGTATAGGGCTGATCTCTGTACACTCAAATTGTCCATTACAGGCGTATCGTGATAAGAGTGATCCCGAAAAAAAATTAATGCCCTTAATGATCAATATGTAATCAAGAAGCCATACATTTCTAAATTTCTGGACGAAATTTGTTGCCAAAAACCGACTTTTCACTTAATATTTACCTTCAATTATTAATAATATTTTTTAAACATGCGATACTTTTTCCAGCCAGCCCATATCGTTCGATCAACAATTAATAAAAATCCCTCATCCACATTTCTGCGATACTGTAATCTACTAAGACCGCGATTGTATCAACAGTTAATTTAGGAGGAAAAATCTGATGATCATGCCTTTGTGATATCTATACAATCCATTGATAATAATCGAAGATGTTTGCCTCGATTTTTATTCATACATAACCGGACCACCGGACATTGCCAAAATCCTCACACTACACTGCGACAATAACACATGCTCACTTCCTGCACGCAATAAAAGACCTAGCTAAAGTGGTCCTAACTGTTTGTGACTTTTTTCCTCGCCAAATCGAATAGCCAGTCAACGACTTTGCAGAAAACTGAACCAACCCCCTTTAATTTTCCAGCAGGAAGACCTGGGCCAATTTCTTTTTTTTCCCCTCACATGTTATAATATGCGATCGAGCCAAAAGTTTTTCTGAGGGGGGCAGAAGAGGAGCTTCAGTTCTGAAAACCGACCATAGCCGAGTGGACAAGAATGCACGATAATCGGGGGTGAAAGAGCTAGAAAATAATAAATACGCGCGCAGACATGGAGGACGTGGGAACCGGAAACGGCAATAAGTGCTGGTGAAACCTGCGCCCGCTTTCCACCCAACTAACCAAATCCCTTCGGATGGGAATTCTTGCAACGGACGATAAGGAAAGAAGCAAGAAGAAGAAAAAAAATTATATATGATGGTAACCTGCGCGGGGGGAGTCGACCCGACCCGGGGCACTGCTCCTTTGGTTTGGGTCTCCGGAAGTTAAAAATTCTTCAGTGGACTATAAATGCTGATGACACTCCTGGTGACATCCCCTGACAAGTTGGCATCCTCGCATCACGCACTCTTGCCCTCTGCTGTTGCGTGAGTTGAACTACAGCCTCTGTCCGTATAATTAAAACGAAAGAGTGACACATGAGGCCACATGTCGCAGGAACCAGATTCGCGGCTATTACTCTCCCGGGGGTGTCATCATGTGAGGAACAAAGTACCTTAGCCACTAATGGCTGGCGGCTTCTCCACCCACCCTCCTACCCGGTCCCAAGTCTTGATGTCAGGTCAGATAATCGTGATTACTAGTGCAAAATTTTCGATGGACTGAAACCTGTTCCATGGTCAGCACCGTGAATCCGCTTTCAGGGAAAACATTCCCACTGTGTACAGCAGGGTGGGGGTATGAGGGGGGTGGTGGTGGTGNGGGGGGGTTGGACAGGTGAACTCGTACATTTGGAGTCGGGTCAAGTCATTAAAATGCAGTACCGGTACGCCGTAATGTATTTCGCAGCGGCATTGTTTCCGATGATGTTTCAAAGTAACAGTTTTCGGTTACAACCATGCAGACATGCGACAAATCGAAAATTAGGGTGAGCCAGATATAAAAACGAGATAAATAGTTACTCCGGGGCAAGATATTCCCCGTAATGCTAATTTAACATTAACAGGAATGGTAAGTTAACCGTGAAGTAAGTTATTCCAGAGGTATACTTGTACGTATATCATAAGTTACTCCTGAGGTAAGTTACTCCTGAAGTAAGTTATTCCTGAAGTTAGTGACTCATGAAGTAAGTTACTCCTGATGTAAGTTACTCCTGATGTAAGTTACTCCTGAAGTTACTCCTGAAGTTACTCCTGAGGTAAATTACTCCTGAAGTTACTCCTGATGTAAGTTACTCCTGAAGTTACTCCTGATGTAAGCTACTCCTGAAGTTACTCCTTAGGTATAAGCTACTCCTGAAGTAGAAGCTACTCCTGAAGTTACTCCTTAGGTATAGGCTACTCCTGAAGTTACTCCTGATGTAAGTTACTCCTGAAGTTACTCCTGATGTATAAGCTACTCCTGAAGTTACTCCTTAGGTATAAGCTACTCCTGAAGTTACTCCTTAGGTGTAAGCTACTCCTGAAGTTACTCCTTAGGTATAAGCTACTCCTGAAGTTACTCCTGAGGTAGAAGCTACTCCTGAAGACTTCAGGAGTAGCTTATACCTAAGGAGTAACTTCAGGCTGAAGTTACTCCTCATTAGGTATAAGCTACTCCTGAAGTTACTCCTTAGGTATAAGCTACTCCTGAAGTTACTCCTTAGGTGTAAGCTACTCCTGAAGTTACTCCTTAGGTATAAGCTACTCCTGAAGTTACTCCTTAGGTATAAGTTACACCTGAAGTTACTCTTATGTAAGATTTATATATAGGCCTGCTCCTGAAGTAAGTTACTCCAGAGTGAGGTCCCGAGGGAAGTTACTCCCGAGGTAAATATTCTTCTGATGATGCCCCGTGTGTATATACATACGGGATATGTGGTATAGGAAATGGCATGCTCCGGAGTATCTCTTACCCCATTGTTGAATCCAAATCGGCGTATTGTTGCCCGACGAGCAGCATAGCTTCGGTGTGGACCCAGCAGCTTCCGATCTTTGGTCAGAAACCTTCCTTTGTTCTGTATAGAAGAGACGATGTTCCGTATAGCACTTGTTGGTCGAGTGAACTGCAGGCAACAAGAAAGAGGAATCGTATAGTGTCACAAGAGGCGATTGGTGCCTGGATTTCCAGGTAAACACACTTCAATAACACCCCGTATCTTTTCCACGCAAGATGAGGCTTACCAGGAACCGAAAGAATGGAAACGAATCGCTGGAAAAAAAAGAGAGGCAATCCTGAGTCGTGATATGTAAAATATTCTGCTCTCGATTCCGCAGATAAAAGTGTTGGCATTTCATCCAAAAAGGGACCGCTTCTGTTGCGTTTCTGGCATTCCTAAATATGTGCTGCGGATTTAGATTTTTCAGTGCGATTTGTCCAACCGATTACAAAAGTACTGGTTACACTTTGCATACGTGTATATCCACGTTATTTCCTTCGAATAAATAGAGTGTGTTTATCTGCATGGGTGTTCCTATAATAGTTGGCGGGCCAGATTTGTGTGGCCGTGATTCATCAACACTTCCCACCGAAGAAGCCAACTTTGGCACAATAATTACATGTGTGAGGCTCTGCCCCCACAAGAGGGTGTAGGCCCTTATCAGCCCATAAAGGACCGGAATGACCCAGCTTTATTTTCCCCTCCTTCCACATATACTATTATACCCCCGGCCCCTCCAACACACACTTCCTCTTAAATCTTCGCTCTTGGGATTCCTTTCAGAAGCTGAAGACTATTACAGGGAATTTATTATGGAGAGATCACGAAGGCTTAAATTTGAGAGGCGGTGAGGTTCGGTTCTTCTTCTTCTTCCTTTTTTTTTTAAACCTTTCCCTTTTTCCTTTCCCCGCCTTTGCTGGAGTAATTATTTTTCCTGCTAACCAGTTCTGGTGATGGCTGGCCTCACGAGTCGGCTCCTATGTGGAACTCTACCTGTTCTGCGAGCCAGATTGTTTTAAAACAAATTCTCCACAGCTCATATCGGATAGTCCGAATAATATCGCACACCTTTCCAAAAAAAATTGCGAGTCATATTTAATTGCCTTCTTGAGAAATTTTCGAGCCTCCAGACACATCTAAACTGCCGGGCTCTTAAAAACCCGGCCATTAAGTTTCTCTTATCTAATTAGGGCTACATGAGAACAGAGTAATTCACCCACGACCTGCGCTGATATGGGAAAAAGGGTGCACTGTCCGGATTGTTCACTCCAGCAACCACACACAGTTTTGCTACAAAGTTGTGTTGCGATGATGATGACTTTTTGTCGGGGGGGTTAAATGTGTCCTCGCCCTGTGTTTACATGTTATGTATGCATGTAAGTAGCCTTAGCCCACATGCCCAACCGACGCTGGCAATTATTTCGGCCACGGCGACGGCCCGCTGCCGTGACACAACTACAGCCTTCGCAACAATACTCTCTCGATATACACTTTCTCTTCTCGAATCTCCTTACACCACCACCCCTCCTTGTTATAAGAAGAAGACATGCATCGATGGACCTCCAAGGGAAGTAATAAGACAGCCCAAAACGTGCACATTTTTTGATTGTTAATAATCATCATCGGGCCACTACTTCAACTATATGTACAATTTGGCGAGGATTGGCAGCTAAAATTCTGCTAATTATCCTGCAATATTGCCTACAGAAAAAAAACATATTACGTCTCGATACTGATCAAACGAGAGAAATAAACTCTCAAAACAGATAACTAAAAAAGATATTGCCTGACACCTGCCGTCCCATTGTAATTCTTATTATTTCTGGATTACATATACGCCATACGGGCTGCCGCGTGATCTACATGCATTGTATTAACGCAACTAGGCATCTGGCAAAAATAAAAAAAAGAAGGGCAGCAGATTTTCCTCGGAGGTTATTCGCCTCAACAAAAGTATACGTACAAGAGATTCTCATTAGATTCGAACTCAATTTAATTCTTTCATCAACAAATGATCTTGAGCAGTTTGCCACCCTGTCTGTGAGACGCACCTGTGTGACGCGGTCTGTGATCGTGAATTCCAGGCAGATTTTGTTGGCGCGATAACAGTCCCCGGGGTCGGAAAAAGATTGTTATCCCAACAGCGGACAAGATACTCCATTTAGTATACTGTAGGCCTGCCCCTATAGACCACGATGCCATAAAACTCTGAGGTTGAACCAAGAGAGACGAATAATTTGCATGGGTCATAAGCATTGCGATGACCATCTTAGAACCGCGCATATGATTATGTAATAAACGAGCATATTGCATGTCTTCAAGTGCGCTCAAAATTGCTTTCAAAACTACTTTGCGCACATTTTTTAGATAATTTCCACAATGATATATTGTGTATGACGTGTTTGAAAGTACCTCATCGAGTATAATATTAATTTTCTTCCTTTCTTCATTTGTGCACCATCTGTTCGGTATTTTGGCACACACATGCTGCAAGTACACACACGAATTAACGACAGGTTCCACACGTGCTAAACTGCTATCCATACATCGCGTCAAAAGACATCCATTGTATTGTATCCGGTTTGATGAACAGGCGTGTGACACATGCGGTCCTGCTGCTGCTGCTGGCCTGGCTTGTTTCACGTAAACCACCAAGTGACACACGTCCCAGGGAGTGACAAAAACGACCGTCAAAAAGGTCACGCGAATATCCCCCCCCCCCCTTTATTATATAAATCTGCAAACACTTGTGACTCGAATTTGCGCAACAAAAAAAGACTCGAGAAATGCACCACCCTGTGCTGCTTCAATTGAGTGAATTAAAGCACCTATCCAACCTACTTGGTGTCCATTCAAGGTGAAAATCCCGTGCATCAACTGGTTTGAAAGAGAGAAAAAAAAACTGGTGGTTCATTAATGGCTGGAAAATGAGATGCGAGATAGAGATGCTCTCATTAATCCTCCTCACCCAAATATGAGTGTTGGAAGAAAAAATATGCTGGCAACACCCATCATTGAAAAGCCTCCCAAAAACTCTCATCTTATTCCGAATCCAATGACAACTCCTATAATACGATATGTCTAAAGGGTGGCCCGTAATTGGCAATAAACATCCGGAAATCGCTGTCCTCTTTTTTTTCTATCTGATACCTGGGAGGTATTTGTTGGGGGAGATTCTGGTCCAGAGTGGCATAGTTTGGGGTTTTTTTTCCCCCCCTGTGGGAGGTTGGTCCTAATTCGATTTGGCCCGTGGGCGAGGAGAACAACTTCTCTGCCCCGTTTGATTGACAGGCACAAGTTCCTACCCCACACCGAAGGGGCTCCAGAGTCCTCCATCACTCTGCAGGATGTCCCCACACCGTAATTACCTCTGCTCTAAAGGGGCCCAAGCGCACAAAAGAGATCCCACCAAAAAATAGTTTTCCTCGATACAAGTAGTTGCTGGAGTAAACAACCAGCTTCTTCTGTACTCTTTTTTTTTAAACAAGTGCACCACCCGTAGTATGGACTGTGGACTCTCGGGGTTTAATATGTCTTGGAAGGATTTGGCGCGATTAATCACTGCTGGTAGACTTGACCGACAGATATTGATGGGGCTGCCATAATTACCACGCGGAGTTTGCAGCTGAAACGAGGATCCACTGAGCAGCACCTCGGAGTATTTGCCTCCAGGGAAATTTTCCCCTTTGTCGCCTTTATTCAATGAGAGGTGATAAACTGCCTGCCTACCCAATTAATCACTAAAGATGCTGCTTAAAAAATATTAGGCCTCCTCCACCGTTCAGAAGTGTCCAAATTTTTGACCTTGATCGTGACCAATCGAATAAAGTGCATTATCATCGAAAATGCTTCCGATCAGTGCTGGATGCTCACTTCACACAGGGAGGCTCCTTTCTTCAAACTGTGAACCAAATTAAATCTGGGACGCGGGGGGTAGGCCGGGTCCCATTGAAGATTAATCATGGATTAACATGGCTGGGGTGTTACCATTTAGAGTAGGAGCACAGCAAGAGGGCCAAAGGCTGCAAATGCTCATCGCCACTTCTCACTCTCATTGACTCATGGAAAACCTATTGCAACGGATCGGAAATATGAGTATTTTCTATTGCGGAATGATTATTATCGCACTAAACTGTCTGTTGATGACAGCTAGTTAATTTATGCTGCGGTGTACCCCCTCCTGACCTAGAGTCATGGAAATAAACGTTTTATTCGGACAAAGAAACACGTGTAGAAAGGAGCTGTCCCTGTCTGTCCCATTTCCTCCTCACTAAATCCTGAGACTTGTTATTCATTCACAAGAAGCAAGCAAGCACCTGCTGCCTAGTAGTTCCATGCAGATAAACACAAAAAAAAAATCCTCAAATTATACCCAAGTTGGCTTCTACCTGGTGGTGACAGACATATTCTTAGGTCTATTTTGGGCAGGAGTTATACGAGCACAAATTTTTACAGAACAGGAAGCTTATCAAGCCCCAACAGAGCCTACCCCTACCAGCAGCCAGCATAATGTTTTTGCCTCCTTATCTCGGCGGCTAGCCTCGGACCTCTTCATTTTACTTTCAACATTTTCTCGTTTTGTTGTAATTTACTGGGGACGGTTTTGTCCCCCTACTGCCCTGCATTGTTTTACAGCCGTGCAGTTGTGTACGCTCCTAAAAACAAGGTTGGTCGTAAAACAAACGTACGCATTGAATCACGTCACAATTTTGGTCAATGTCGCGCATTATCTGACTTATCAATATTACAGTACCACTATAGAAAAAAAACCCTCGCTTTTTTTTTCTAGGCCTGCGGTGTATATACAGTGATGGAGGCCATCGTGGGGGGAGCGAATGGACTTCAGCGATAGTTCCTCCTCCCGCCCACCAGAGGCGCTGTCTCCATCCACTGCGCATGCGTAGAACGCGGGCCAATCGGAAGCGTCGCGGTAACAATATGCGGCTTATACCGGGGATTGTTGAGCATTTGGCATTATTAATATCTGCTAGTCGTTTTGGAGGTGCGTTTGATGGACACCTCGTATATACCGTGTGTCTGGCAGAGGCGGAGGAATGGGCGGGCAGCGGTTTAGACATGCACTTTGCCTGGGATTATCATCATCAACATCGCAGTCATTCCCTCCAGGCTTCCTTTCCATTCAACTCCATGCTACTGCTGCCTAACACACACCCAGTCCGGTTTTTACTAAAGGTTGGATGGCGTGTGGCCAACGTCTTCCGAGTTGCCCGCCTCCCCTGTACAGACCACTTTTCTCAAGTTACGCGCTTGGAAGGAGAAATAAGAAGAGAACAAAAACATCCCCAGGCAGCCTCCGGGGTTAGTCGTGAATATTGTCTGTGGTCGTATAGCTTCTCTAATTAATCCAATGCTTTTGATGAAACATTTGTTAAGTCCATTCAACCAATAAATTCTATGTCATGTATATGCACATTTTGCCCTATTTGCAGCATGCTGATTCAATATATCACGTGCCATATATCTGTAGGTGCGACGCTAGAGATGTCAGAAGATGCGGGGGATTACAAATGAGACATTTATTGCCACCCGGACCAATTAATGACAATCAGTCGACTTAATACAATAGGCGCATAAAAATAAACCGCCATACTAGAAATATATAGCCTTCTACTGTTTTCCCGACCGCGAAACAGTCAACACCGTGCATCTATCAGTACAGTACATATATAAAAGCAGGCGACCTATTCCAATGGAAAAGGTTATCACCCGCTTCCAATCTATTAATTGTAGCGTCCACAACGCCTCCAGCTAAATTCTCTCCAAGAAACCCCCGGTACACCCTGTAGCTAGTCCAAAAAAAAAGACGAAGATTCATCTCCCTTGGTTACCTGATTGCCAGTCAAAAAAAGGATGGGTTGGGGGTGTAAGAGAGTGAAAAATCCTGATTCTTGTCTTTGCCCCATAAATTTCAGTCACCTTTTTTTTCTCTCTCTTCCCCCTCCCCCACTCACCCTCCCTCCTCAAAAAATTACCCCTGCTTGTTTTGTGAAGCCGTGATAAACGAGGCACCGTCAATTTTCTATCAATCACCAGGCCTCCAAATAGCCGGTTTCCTAACGCTTAAATAAGAGTTTACAACCGCGGAATGATTGGGTTCAGCTCGAAGAGGTCGAGTTGGGGTCGCAAATTAAGGCGGGAGATGAAATTGATCTAATTTATTTCAGCTTGACTGACTGGACACCAACAGTTTTTTTTTTTCATTGTAAGGTGAGGAGGGTCAGGCGTTGTTGTTTTTTTGGCAAGTTTTTTCCCCCGCATTAATATTCACCCGCGAATTGTACGGCACAGTTCAAACATGCTTCCTTGTAGATTTTATCCGCATATTTAAAAAAAAACCCTTCACGAAATTCGGAGAGGTTGAAATTGCACGGTTTATTGCTCATACGCGTTATTCGCTCTAATGTTTAGCAACATTTTGTAATTCGTAAATGCACTTTTTTTAACGCAGGACAAATCGCACTGTTAGCCACTATACAGTGACGTACGACTTGCGAAACCTTGTCGCAGCGCAGGTAATTTAGATTTCCCTCGATACGAAATATCCCAAGCACAACGAAGCAGGAAATGAGTGCCAATCGACCCCCCCAGACACAATAGTCGTATTTCCACTAGTTTTTGGTTGCTTCATTTTCATGGTGTTGTCCCCCCCACCCCTTCCAAAAAAAACCTGTCATATTTTGCACTGCGCAACACCTCAAACCGGACCAATTCACCAGGGAAATGATTTTAAAAAAACACCGTCCACACCGTTTGTAATTAGCCAATTGGAAGCTGCCAATCAGGGTGTACGTACCCTGATCTCAATTCCGGATTGGCTTCCTGTGTATCGAGTCCTAACAGTGATGCCAACTCATTGTTGAATTTATGCTTTTAATTTCTTTTTTTCTCTATGGAAACAGTCAATTTATGTCATATTTTTAGAAAAAAAGAAGAGCTCAAACTCGCAAAAAAAAAAGGTCCTCCTCTGAGGCAAGACACCAACAGACAAAAGATGCCGCCAATCAGGAAGCCGGACACTCTGTACACAATCTCCGCTAAGAAGATGAACAGAATGCTGAACGAAGCAGCCTTCAGGATTCAGAATTCAACTCACAAGCCGTATGCTGCTGATCACGGCAGGATTACCACCATGCTCAGAGAGTATTTGCCTACAGAAGTGAGTCGAAACTTATACCACAGTATAAGAGGCGCAAACATTCGATTTCCGCGTCTCTCTGTTTGGGGCCGTTGCCAAGGCTGGCGGCCATTTCGAAGTGGGGGCAACGCCAACGAGGTATAAATAGGGTACAGGCAAAAATAGGGTCCGCCATCTTTGATTCGCGCGTGTTCTTGCCGTGTAGTTGCCATGGCTAGGGCTGTGCGATATTTCGATATATCGACTGTCGATACGATATTTTCCTAATATCGAAGTGGCGATATCCGACGCTTGGCATGTTCGATATATCGAATATCGCGATATTTCGATGTCGGTTCGATGTCGGTTTTCGATGTCGATTTTTCGATTTTCGATATATCGACTTCGATTCGATATTATTAAGTATCAAAAGTCGATATGTACTTTCGGATATCGCACAGCCCTAGCCATGGCCGCCAAAACCATCAAAGATGGCGGACCCTATTTTTGCCTGTACCCTATTTATACCTCGTTGGCGTTGCCCCCACTTCAAAATGGCCGCCAGCCTTGGCAACGGCCCCCAAACAGAGAAGACGCGGAAATCAATGGCGCTGACCGAAGTTTGCGCCTCTTATGTAGTATATGCTCCCTGCTGATACCGGGGCAATAATGTCCTATTGTTGTGTCTTGCAGATTATAGACGACCTGTACTCCATTAGAGGTAACAGCGAGTTGAGTAGAAAATTAGCAGTGAAAGGCATCAGAATCGAGCTATCTTTCTATTTGCATCCTTACACTAGCCGGATTGCTAGCAGGTATTTCCTAAAGGCTACAGACGCGTTTTGGAAGCGACAAATGGTCCAAATGCAGAAGCTGGTGGCCATCCAGCTGCCTCTGTGCAGGTAAATGTCCGAGGGATTACAAGCATGTAAAGAGCGTTAAATTATTTTAATCACCAGTTACTCTGACGAACTTCTGACAGCGATTGTCACCAACTGTCCTAAAATAGAGGAGATCACAACGTACAAACCGATGTTCCTGCCCATAACCAGCGAGTTGGCCGTCACCTGGCGAGGCGTCCATCAGGTAAACGGCCGTTAACCGACTTAAACGCGTCTGTGTTTAAAACCATCGTTATCTGTCAGCTGGCAAAGTTGTCCAACCTTCGGATACTCAACCTGCCCAACTGCATGTGTATGAAATGCAATTGCAAGTGCTACAAGAATTCAAAAAGGCACGAAAAATTAGTGGTACTGGATCTTCTGAGGAGGACTCAGATGGAGTACATTTCGAACTATGACCTGACCTGTCTCATGGGCGAGTACTATCGGAAGTTGTACATGCACAGGCTGCGGATAAGGAAAGTGGACATGTTCTTGCCCTCGGCCGAAGTCATCGAGGTCTTGGAGAAGATGTGTCCGGAACTCGTCCAAGTCAGCCTGACTCTGTCCAGTGAAAGGGTACGACGAAGCGCGTACTCGCAGGACGCCGTAATCGTGGTCGGTCAATTAATTTAAAATTGTTACATACCGAAGTAATTCTGTTTGTGTCACATGTGGGTAGGTTCAACTTTGCATGGTTTGAGTAAATTTTCGTTTAATTTTGCCTGGAAAAATAGGCGCCGTTGCTTTGTGCAGTAAGAGGCGAAAACCATTTTACTCCTTAATGGGCAGCTAACTTGGACACACCCTGGGGTTTAGAGCATGCCCTTTTTGAACAGCGTGTCCGGGCGGGTTGTGGGGGACCGCGTTTTATTTTTCGACGGTACAAGGCATCATCGCTCGTAAATAATCTCTTCCTTTCAGAGCGCAGTAGATAGCAAAAGGCTGATACCGCGGCTGGCCGAGAGTACGATTCGACTCAGCTCTCTCCAGCTCATCAACATGATCGACTTCAGCCACCACTGGCAAGCCTTCTTCATGGCCAAAGGTAAACTGGTATTTTCCCCAGCCTTAAAAAATTATACAGCCTACTGCACATACATCATTATAGGAGAATACCTGAGGTCCTTGTCGATCTACACGTCGCAGACTTTCTACTGGGATTGGAATAGGTTCTCCCAGTATGTGCTGATGGTGGCCAAGCTCTGCCCTCTGATGGAGAGCCTCAACTTCGAAGGGGTTTTTCCAGGAGACACGGAGAGCTCGCCTTTGGTCTATGACACCTTCCAAAAGTACTTCCAGAGGCTGAAGCATCTGGGCATGCACGGCAACTGGTATATGGCCACATTGCTGAAGGACTGATATTTTTTTTTTGTATAATATAAACTATGATGTTATTCCATGCTTAAAGCTGGGGGTATAACATCTTGCACCTTCTCCTGGACAACGCGAGGAAGATGGAGTCACTCCTCATTGACCATTACCAATGGACATTCACGTCGACGGTCGTGTTCCCCATCGGTGACATCCTGGACAATATATTCAGCAAGAATCCGATGCTTAATCTGAAAGAAGCAAGTTTCGGAGAGGTCCGCGTTTTATATGCCGATTTTAACAGCCCTTCTTTAAAAAAAAAATGACCTGCCTTGCTTTTTGTCAGAAGGCGCAAGTGTCACCTTCGAATCTGGACTACCTGGTGAGATGCTGCCCGGAACTGAAGAAGCTGAAGGTGCACGATCCATCTCTCAAGGAGAAGATTGAGGAGCTGAAATCGCACGTCAGGGCCAAGAACCTGGAATTGGACATATCCACAGAGTAGAGAGCTCTTTAGAGGCTGAACAGTAAATAATAATTTGCCCAGTGTAATTTTATCTGGCAGTCATTATACTGAAAACGCAGTCATGGTGTCGCCACTAGCCGGTGGTGGCAAAAAGAGCGAATCCGAAATTTGCATCCGGGGGTGGTCATCCGGAGGGAATATTTCGGTTCGCTTTTTCGCCGACATTGGCTGGTGGCGCCACAAGTACGACACCATTAATGTCCAAACGCAAGGGGTTTTCCAGCTGGGAATCCCCCCCTATCTGCGCAGGGCCATTTACACTCTGATTATAGACTCGGGGAGTAAATATGGGGGTCGCATCAGGGTGCGGTGCTCCTCGTCCTTCCCCCCCGAGTGCTGCATCACTTCTTTCTTTTTCTTTTTTTTTTTTGGCCCCCGCTCTCTCCCCTAGCCAAACTCCAGATCGTGATCTGCATACCAATATTGTACCGGTCCCCGCACCGTACATAACCGCGTTTGGGATGCATGCCACGGCGTCCCCAGGCGGCGTTGCGCTTCCTGGGACCGCACAGGCCGAAGGGATGCACGTACAGGGTGAGTCAGAATGTACACACTCTGTTGTGATTCACCCTGTACCATTTTACAGTATTGCCAGGTACGTACACCACTTGTTTTTTTTTTTTCGAGGCCCGCAGGTGGTACCGCACTATTGTGCCCCCATTTTTGTTTCCACTCGCAGGTGTATACATGCTATCACCTGTTATAATGTAAGGTGCCGCAACCCCTGCCTTTTAACCGCCTACCTAGAGAGTAATGACCCGCGTCACTTCCGCTTCCCCTCCAGCAGAGGCGCCTGACGGTTAAACGCTCTCGTTTATTATTATTATTATTATTATTTAGGATATTCCGAGTGCGTACAGTACAACATCACGCTCCACATTTCGTGCGGCGCATCGCGGATAATATTTAAAAATGTATACAGTAGAGGAAATGGAGGCTTGTGATAGATTGTCACCAAACAGAATCCTTGATCCAGACTAGTAGTGAAGTTTGGCAACACTGCCTGGCCCGCTTGGACTTATTTGGCACCACCAGATGGCGCAGATCCTCCCTCTCTGCAGTGTAGTGACACTCCACGGCGACAGTGGTAACTACGTGCACGTTGTTGATGAGCCAACGCGTTCCTAGCCAATTTCTATATGTTTGGAGGGCAATCCGTCCACATTCCGTCAGTGTGCTGACATGAGAGTGAGCGATACCCGCGCATCAGTCTGCTGTTGGGGGAATGGCCCTCCCTTCTCATTCTTTCCTACCACAAAAGTTGCCCAAAAAATCCGACCTGGCCCACCTCTCCTTCCCTCCTTCTCCTTTCCATCCTCAGAGGCCCCTAAAGTGACAATCTGCCAGGTTGCAGCCAAGGATCATTTATCATGCGCCGGGGGTTGCAGCGGGGGGTCGGAGCCACACATACCGATCACCGGGCTCGATAGAAATTGGCGCATAAATCAAAAGGAGAGTTTGTGCTGGGGAAGAGGGAGGGAAGGAAGGGGGGGGGAGGGTAGAGGAGAGAAACACTTGCAACGTTGCCTGGTCGATGGAAGTGTCGTAGGGTGTATCCGGTGCGACATGTCCCGATGCTGGCTACAGGTAGGGCCGGCACCCACAAGAAACACAAGCCAGCAAAGCACGTGCAAACCGTTTTTACGAGCGTGTATTGATGGCCGGTTCACACCCACGATTGGCTACGAGGAATAAATCCGCCATAAATATGGTTAAGGACGCCATTTGTCACCTGGGTTCCCGGAGAGGCGATAATGCGGCTTATAGGGAGTGTTGCAGGCCATAGTGTGTGTATAATAGGGTGTTGTTGCACGTTCCTTGGATCACGCCAATATGGCACAAGTTTCAGGGAATATAAAAAAGGGCAAATTGTGCAAAATATATTCGTACGCTTCAGTTGGCCACAGCAGTTTAAAAAAATAAAAAACAAGTTCAGTCAATAATTATTCATAATCCAGGCCTTATTGGTGGCGCCTATGAAGCCGTGAGAATCAGGTGTGGTGGCGGCCCGACATTTTAAAACAACTTTTCGCATATCTTGCTGTTCGATCGTGAGATGTTGGCCATCCAAGTGCAAAAGTTTTTGACTTGATTTTCGAGAGCCAAACCCTTTTCCGCCGCAAAGTTGACCACCAGCGGGTAGGTCCGGTCTGACCAGGCAAATAATCGGCGCATATTATGTGTGTATGTGTAGTGTGCACAAAAGGCGGTTTTTTTTCTCTCTCTCTCTCCAAGTGCATGAAAAATTATTACACTCACGGACAAGTGAAAGTTTCTCTCTCCCAAAGTGATTCCAGAAAAGCTTGAAGTTTTAAAATTTTTTTTAAAAAAAAGTAATCTTATCATGCGGGTTACACTCTGATTCTTCTCACCGTGGCCAACAAGTCATGCTGAACTATCTGGCGTGCAAAATCCCCCCCCCCCACCACCAAAAAAAGTGATGATGCAGTATTTTTGCGGAAGCTTAGTACCCGCTCTGTGTAATTATCCGCGATTTGCTAATAAAACTTGGCAGTTACAAGATCAACAAGCTCAAACATTCCTCACAAGATGAATCCTCTCGCCCAAGTTGACAGGTCCAGGTGTACCAACCACATAAAATTGCAAATTGAAAAAAATATATAACCTGATCGCCTAACAGAAATCGGAATAAATTGTGTTGGTACCACCGAAAAGTGGCCTCCTTGTTATTATGCTGCGATCAATATTATAATTAATTTTGTTGTGAAACACAAAGGTTTCCTCAGCTGCAGCAAGGTGCGTTTGGCAACGGGAAATATTCAATCAGAACCTAAGATAAAATCGGATTGATTGATTGATTGATTGGATAAAATATTTTATTTGCAATTTGTTTCCATTCTCTTCCTGAATGGATGTTGTTTTTTTTGCAAATACAGTATTGTTAAATTCAAAAAAAGTGAATCACGCGGGTATTAAAAAGGACATAATTATTATACATCGATTTAAATATTTTTATATTTATTTAATTTCATTCAGTTTTTCGTTTATTTATTTCCATTTATTTTATTTCCATTTCTATTTGTTTCGTTTCATGTCTACATTTTTATAGGATCGATTTTTCTGCTTCTTTATTCCTCTTATTCTCATTTATCCGTATTTATTTAAATTTATTATTATTGTATTTCCCATTTATATATATCCCTATTTATTAAATGTGCAGCATTTATTATCTCGGTCCTCAATGTAGACAAATCCAACGAATTTTTTCGCCATAACTAAAAGAGACACTTGGGTCGGTTTGTCGCCTTTTTGACGCCCATTCCAGAACTTGCAACGGTTAAATAACTTACAAAATATATACTGAACTGTCGTCAGCTCTTGACAACCCGTTAAAAAAAGGGGGGGTTGGAAAAACCGGGTATAAATAATGGCTGCATATAATCTCTGGTCGTGTGAGGGTATGCCACCAGGTTGCAAACTTTTTTTTCTCTCTTCATTTTAAATCACAGAAGCGAGCTTATCTCTTACAAAAATCCACATAACTGGTAGTATAGCTCTCACTCTGCAACTTTTTTTTGTGTGTTGCCAAGTATACAAACAGCGAGTTAATCTGTGCGACCATCTTTTTTTTAGCGGGGAAACACGTGATACCTGTCCAACTTAACGCGTTGCGTTTAGACGATGCAGTGATTTTTTTAATGTACAAAAAAAAAACACAGAATAAAGAGGATGGGAAGCGTGTAATGTTATGCAAGGCGGCGAAGGTTTTTTTTTCCTTTCTTAATTTTAAATGGTGGTCGAGCGACCTCCTGATACCAATAACGATACCAAAATAATTACTGTAGGGATATAAAAAAATTATGGTAATTGCTGTGGCATGACCACAAAATTAATTCCTCGTGAAAATTCACCATCTATCTGAGCTCGAGCCCCAGCAAGGCTACTCCCCTTTCACGAGATACTACTCGTATAGCAGCATCTCATTTCATTCGTGGACATTCCACAGATCTTTATTTATCAAAGCGCATATCTATCATGCTGGGAATATGCGGAATTATTATAATTAGCGGGTCGGCAAAATTTGGCAAATTGGGCCAGAAATTTCACAATTATTCTGCCTGGCTCTTTTACAGACGCGGAGAAAAAAAAATGTTTCCTGAAGATGCATCTTGATCTTAACCAAACATGACGATGCAACATTATAGTTTTGTACCTCTATCGTCAAGTGTTGACAGATTCTGGTGTACCGTATATCTCTCTTTGTTATGAGCGCGCATCCAGCTCCAGATGAATTGGTCCTGATCTATCGGGTCAGCTTCAAGCCCATTCCATCTCCTGTCGAGGCCAATTAGCTGAGAAGTGCGGAGTCATGAAGGTACCCCTGGTTTCGGGTCACGTCAGCTAATGAGCTGCCCCCTCCAGCAAAACCAGAGTAGTGCACAGTCACTGGCTGTGTATACACTACATACACCCAGAGCAATACATCGGAACGCGGAGGTCAGAAGTACTGCCCACGTTTGTAAAACAAAGAACCGTGGACTTGGACAGTGTACGACCCTGTGCGGTACAGAGTCGGAGGAATCCGCAACATACATACCGGGTGTGGTCCTTATTGTCTTGCTGTGTTTACTTGTCCGGGTGTCAGGGACGCACAGTCGGGACACTCTCCTGCCCAAAGTGTTTGCAAAAAAAAATAATGTGGCATATCTGCATATTTGCACGCAAAATAGATCGCACGTACGTACTAAACCGCGCAGCGACCTAAGGATCAAATCGGTGCATTATTAGCTTTGCAAAATAGCTCCGGTTCAGCATATACGTCTCTTGAGAGTATGCAAATGTGACAGGCCATCACACAACAGGCAATAACTGGTTATGGGGAAAGGTATATGAGGATCGAGTGAGAAAGAGTTTGTGCTTGGGCCCACGGGGCCTTATATTCCGACGCTCGTTTGGCAAGCTAAGATAAACAAGGGACCGGCTTCACTTCCCAACCTGGATGACCTCGCACGCGCCCTGCCCATGACCAGACTTTGATCGAGTCTAATTATGTGCAGGGGGATGACTTACGTCGCGTCGGAACGATAGCTACCGTCAATCCAAATCCCACGTCACAGGCCACTAAGAATATTTAAACACGCACACAGTTGCTAATCAAACTTCAAAAAGTACTATAACACGCAAAAAGATTGTCGCCCTGTATATCCGTGTGGTGTTCGCGACTTTTTTTTTGTTTACCCTCCTGCCGCAAGGGGCGTTTCCGGGTCATCCAGCAACGCCCCTTGCGGCAGGAGGGTAAACAAAAAAGTCGCGAACACCACACGGATACAGCGCGACAATCTTTTTGTGTGTTATAGTACATAGATATAATCCTGCATATTTCGCACATAAAATCAGTTTTAGCCTTGACAGCATCTTTTTTTACGTGTTACTATAAGCAGTTTTATGGACGCTTTCTTGTATGATTCTTGTTTATCTGCCTCCCCCCGAGTGCACGCATTATCAGGCGCGGACATGAGCTTCATGTCGTATTATATATTTTTCAAGGATAAGTATCAAAGTGATTCCTGCCGCCTCTTCAGAGATAATGTTCGCGTGCGGATGCAAACAACATCGCATTAAAGCCGCGCGTGAATTATATGCACATTAACACATCGTCAATTTGGAAGTGGGGAAGAAAAATAAGATGATCCCATCAGTTGTTGCTCGGGGAGTTAGAAGTACAAGGTACAATTTTTCTTTTAGTGATGGTGGCCTTGGCCTTTACCTCTCATGAAGTGACTACCACAATTCCAGAGTTGTTTGCAGAATCAAATGGAAAATTCACAAATGTCTAATCAGATATATGGAAAATATAGTCGCAAATGTCATCGTCACTATATTTCATTCAATGCAAGATGGACTTGTTGACTTCTGCGACATGGTGTGACAAGCTGTGGGGTATGTCATCAGCTTACGTGTTATAGTGCGGAATGATGCGCCGCCAGCTTCCCAGGCCATAAACCGGGTGCAAGTGAAAAGTCACCGAGTGATTATTCGAGCTACGCCCCCATTTGCACAGTGCAATCATCACGTAACGACAGTAGATAATGATTCCAATGCTCTACTAGCACATTGGTAAGAAAAATACGTACACACGCATGTCAGGTGCGCAGAAGAGAAATATACAGTATTTCACGTCCATGTCCGATTCGTGTGATCAAGGCCGACATGCCAAGATCGAGAGGAAGTGAAAATGATGCATTTGACAGAAGAGTGACTGGGCGACAAAAAATATATATATTTTTTTCCCACATATATCGCTTGGTCGCCGCATGTCTCTAGGGTTCTGACACACATGACAAAAGTCTCCATCGCCCCCATCCAGCTAACAGATGACGCGGCAAACCCAGGACGTGATAGCAACAGAGATCCGGACAGGTGGCCATAAATCCCGATGGAGTGTATATGTGTTTGCAAGAGGTCCCACGAAAATATATATGCTCTTTTTATGGGTGGATCAGCAAGAAGAGAGGGGGGGGNGGGGGGGGGGGGGCTCCCATTTAGCATCTGGGAAGAAGTAAGGAGGCTTTGGGAAAGGTCGTCCTGGCCGCTTCTTTTGTTCCAGGTGGAAGCAGCGATGGGGGAGGCCTGATATGGAAATGAGAGATCGGGACCGGGATAAATTAAACAGCATATGCACCATATGCTCTTAAGAAAATCCAAATAAAAAGAAATTGAAACAACTATAGCTATAGCATAATGGATTCTGACAAATCGCCATGACACTTTAGGGCAGAATTTGAGCTTCTGAAAACATGGCGGTGATCCAATTTGTGGACGTTACTCTGTATAGTTATTTTTATGGTGAAATTACAGGTTATGCTACTGGCGCCATCTAGAGCTTTCAACTGTACTACGTCTAACTGCACCTTGACCGGGTGTACTTTTCTCTCCTACTTTTTCGTCCATGTTCCTTCCAAACCTGCAGCATCCGCTGCATGAAGTTTGCTTTCCCTTCCTGTTACCCACCTCTCATGGGAATTAGGTCTCGAAAGGTGTTGTAAAGGACAGGAAGAGGGAGGTTGTAAGATAAGGCAGGTTAGGAGGAGGAATCCCCACGTACTTTTTTTTCTCTCTCTAACTTGCTTGATTCAGGCTCAAAAAAAAATCATTGAACCGATTGCGCAACGACCAGCAGGAGACTGTCTCAACTATCTCTTCATCGAACTTGCACCCATCTAAACAATAAAAAAAATTTAAGAAAGACAACCCCGACAAAGTACCGGGCTGCTGTTGACACTCGTAATTTCTCATCCCGAATGGATGACTTCAGAGAGAGAAAAAAAAATGAACAGCAGTTAAAAATTTTTACTGAACATGTCACATCCGTTGCTAGCCTAAAAATTCGGTTCAGTGATTGAGCAAATGCTTGTTGTGCAGCTGGCGTTGTATCATATAGGTGTGGTGGTAAAATCCTTTGGTTGAGAGTGGATGTGTCCGTCGTCAGAGGGTGACAGAGACGAGTTCGGGCGTGCATGGGCCAAGGTGGTCGACCGGACAAGATGGATGACTCCGCGGTCACTGGCGACGTCCGACATGGCGGGGGGTTCGGTCACGAAGAAGCCCAAGCCTCTCTCTCTCCTCTGGGTCTTATAGCAAAGCAACATCATGCTCTGTCCCCTCCTCCTCCTCCACATTGCAACCCCCAACATGTGACAAATGCATAGCAGGAGGCACACAGACAGCGGCGGAAGCTGACACCTGGCTCTAGGACTGGAGTCAAATGGAGGGGGGACAGAATCGGCCCACTTGTTTGGACCCACCTTTTGTTATAGCTAACCCTCTGGTTACAGTACCCACATCCTAACATCTCCCCCAGAAAATATAGAAATGTCCTAAATATTGCGACCTGTCCTTTTTTGTTTTCAAGAGTTTGAAAGGTCCGCCATTTTTTGGATGGCGGCCATGACACTTTAGGGAATAACGCGCCAAATTCGAATTTTTGTTGGCCGTTTCAAAGCACAGCTGGTACTCAAATGTTCTTCTGACAAGTGCGGTCGTTACGGTTGCGTCACACTCCCACGCCTTTTATTATAGCGACCATTCCCTGACTTTATTCGCAGAAATGCAAATATGAAGTGGTGGCAAATCGATGACGGCCAAGTTGGTGACCCTGGCAGTGAGGCAGCCTGGCCTTACAAAAGAGGCTAATTGTTCAGGATAAGACTGACATTTACTGGTGCATTGTAAAAAATATCTAAAAAATATACAAGTACAGTACTATCACCAAATGCGGGAGACAAGTTTCTACTGTACATTTTATTTTAAAAAAATATGGCGGATGTTCATACCTTGGCGTATGTAACCGTAAAGTACGCATGTCTGTATCCCAATTAATTTGGGGGAATGTGTAATTGAAAGGCCAGTTGCATCTCTTTAATACCGGTTCGTGATATACGACCAGCTTTGGTATAACAATTAACCAACATCTGGAGTTGGTATCGCTGAGCTCGACTAATCCACTTATGGTATCAGCGAGCTCCAATTAATGAGCGCAGGATACACCCAGCTGCAAGTGGTGGTGCAACCTCAGCAACATTCGCAATACAACAAATTTGCCAACACCCCCCTTTATATATACCGGTTGCATTTTTTGTTGACTCAAAATGTCGCTCAAAACTATTTCATGTGTGGGTGAGAAATATCGGGCTTCTAATGATACAGGAAATGAGCTCTGTATAGTTATCTCGAAAAAGGTAGAGTCTTTCTGTGCTCCAGACAGAGACAGACTGGAAGGGCAACACACGTAAAAAAATAAAAGAGAAGACGCGTGGGTTGAGTGTCGGTCACGAGTGGATAAGAATCCAATCAAGCAGGCGGCCCCAGAATAAGACCAGATCCAGATAGGACCCCTTTTGAGAGAGGGGAGGCCCCCATATAACCGCCCTTAGGTTTCTTTGTGGGGTCCCCCTCCATATCAGAGTCCCGACGACAACGGTGTTGGACAAGAAGAGAAGGAAGCAAAAAGAGAGAAAGTAGTGTCATGGTTTGGTGATGTGGGGGTTGGGTTGGGTTGACTCGAGGAGGACCACCCTTGCTGTCGCCATCGTCATCATCATCATCATCATCATATGGCCCAGCCCCCTGAAGGACCCAGCATCAGGGGTGGGGCCCCCACGGTCACCTGAGTACATCAGACTCAAGGGTGGGGGGATAAGGAGGCCACCAGCCATCTTTGACCTTCTCATTATCGCAAATGGACTCGACCAAGTTACATTTGTGCGCATACGGAGCTGTAATTGGTTAAATATCATGAAAGGCTGGATAAATTGTCCGGCCTGATATAATATCACTACCTCTCGCACGGTGGCAGGAGTGTACAGAGGGAGTGTGCGCCATCTATGCGCGAAGAATAGTACTAAGTGGTAAATCGGAGGGCCATCTCATTCAAGTCGTTTGATTGTCACAGGTTTGGCCCAATTTTGTCACAGGTTTGGCCCAATTTTGTCACTTGCTTCGATGTGAGCGATCTTTCCGATCAGAAAATCTCATTACCAGCATTAAATGGGGATATCAAGATCGATGGTGTGTGTGTTTGCACAATGAGAATATATGGCTGTAGCGTGAGGTTTGGGATAAACTTCACGCTTCGGCTGTGGTAATAAAGTACTGACGGTTCTCTCTTTTTTTCACGTTCGGTTTTTCCATCGGGCCGTACACACACACACAAGTGGCCCAAGGCCCCTCTGTTCAATTTCAATTACTTGTCCGCTCGGAGTTGCTCACGTTTTCAAATCAGCATGTCCCCAAATAATCTGCAGTCGGCCATGCAGCCGACCTTAATATTGCTGACCGTCGGAGGACTGCTGCCCTGGCCTCGAAAGAGGTCAAAGGGCATGAGCTGTGCTGGCCTGCTTCACACCGCAGCCTTCGTTGTCTACCTGGTCATGTTCGGATTGTACCCGCCACCCAGTGTGTTCAACGGGTACGAAACCAACACGGAGATGGTCACGTACCTGTGCAGCTACGCTTTCATGGTGCTCACACCTTGGATTGCGTATTTTCTGGTCCTGTTCAAGATGAAAGAAGTGTCGTGCCTTCTGGACATTCTGCTGGAATCGGACAGGGTGCATCCGGTAGCTAGAGTGTACCGGATGTACCCCCTGCATGTGTCGTTTTATATCATGGTGACTGTGTGTCCGTTGGCGTTGGTAGCGACCAACTTTTACGACATTGGCGACGAACCGGACACAATGTTGTACCTAAGCGACAGGATATTCCTGGTATTTTCGTGGCACAGCAAGTTTGTGCTGTACATGCTGACGGTACAAATAGCGCTGTTCTCAATTGTCATGAAGTACAGGCTGCAGGAGGTCAACGAGGTCATCTTCAGGACTTGCAGGAGTCGACCCAGCCTGTTTAACTTTCCATGGCGACCTCCAAAGCTGTGGACACCAGACGAGACAACGAAGTTCAACGACGCAGGACATCTGTTTATGACCATGTACGAACTGATAGATCGGATGGGTCAGGTGTACGGAGGTTCGCTGCTAGTCATGTACCTGTCCAGTATTGTGGAGATCATAAACATTGTGTTCTACGTGGCTTCGCTCGTGATGGCTCAGGACAGTCTGCTTCACATATTCGCAGTTTCAAGTTACACCATGTCCTGCGCCGGAATTGTCGTACTGCTGACGTACATACTGGGGGACATACCGATCGAGGTACGGTGACATCATAGCCTTTGTTTCATCGTTGACGCATTTAATGAACTCCCGAAGTGTGTAGCTTCTTATCAATTTTTTCAACGATATTACATCCACTCATAACTGTACTGTACACCACATATTGCATGTGCTGTACTGTATGAGTCATAAAACATTCATGAAAATAGTTATCCTGGCGCTATGCAACCAACTCTGCAAAGGAAATAATGTCTTTATACATTTTTCTCATCTCTTACAGGTTGAGAGGCATTTTCGTCGTCTTATCTCCATCAGGACTTCAGACATGACTGTCACAAGCCATGCTCAAGTAAGTATAACCCAGCACAATTATAGCCTCTTGAGTACGACTATTTTCTCAGGTGAAAGCTCTGGTTAAAGTGATGTCCGCCGGATCATCGGTTCAAATCACGGCCGCCGACTTCTTTTCAATCAACCGCGAACTTCTGACCTCGGTGAGTTTTGACCCTTCAATTGTTAAGAGCATGTGTCTTAATATGTGGTTTCAGATATCAGCGTCCATCACCACGTACATCATCGTATTGGCGCAGTTCTACAGCGCAGAAGTTGGGGTCACCACCGAGGAATCAGGCAGCAACAACACTTCTGTTCAATAAGTGATCAGTCGCTCACATTTTATCATGGGGACGGACGGTCCAATTGTCAGCTTTTTTTATCTCTTCTGAGGACAAGAGACGAGCGTTTTTGGTAGCAGCTAAACAGCGTGATTAACAAGCCAGGTCTCCACGGGGTGGGCTATCTCCTCCAGGCAGGGGCTGCCGTCATTATGCACTGTTTCTAGTCAGTCCACGCCTCTTTCCTCAGCTCCACTTCACCACCTTTTTAAGTAGCTAAACAACCTACCACAAGATAACCCCCGAGGGAGGGTGAAAAAAAAAAAATCCTTTTTTACATGCTTCAAGTTGTGAGAGCTCGGAATCAGATCTGTCATGTGATTTCTCAGTTATTGGTTTAGCGAATTTTGGCTACAAACTCAATCTCTTTACAAACATATGGTTGGCTATATTATACGGTGAAGGTAGGTGCTTGAAAATGAGAACGTCCAACCAGTAACTACGGCTTTATTGCCTAAATCTGATGTACACTGGGTTTATAGAACAGCTCTGACTCATAAAATGCAATGTACTTTACGTGTCTGTTAAGAGACAACTCATTATTATAGAGAGCAGCATTGAAACGATTGAATAAGGATGAGAGATGGCGGATTAAATTCATTGTAGATACCCTTTGCATCACACTCATTTGGCATACTCGAAAAACAGTTGCTGCATTTTTTTTTTGCCTGGAAGTATAGCAAAATGAGCAAAAGGTTCCTTATTGTTCACTCTGCAGCTCTGTGGCTAAATTCAAACGACCATCCATTACAAATAAACAAGTTTTGAGGTGCACACAGTTCTGGACACAAATCTACATACATGCACAAGTGCTTGACACACTCGCAGAGTCGCAGTAAAACATCCATGTAACTATTTTATGCATAGTTTCATCACATTGCTAATCACATCACACGAGTAATTTTTTTTACATTGCCGAAAGTCATGCGATTATGGATGGCCATGTGAAATTTACCACATAAACTGCCTGGTTCCGTCACAGGTACCTACAGGGTTATTTACAGAGCTCAGTAAAAACTTGGGAACTATATACACAATTTCAGTCATATATTCAGTACATCTGTTAACAGTGCTAGGATTTTAAATGACCAGGTCACCTATAGGACTTGTGTACTGAGCTCACAAATTCATTTTTTTAAAACACCAACTTAAATGCTAATAAACTGCAATTAAACAATAAAATATTGATTGTAAAAAAAAATATCAAAAAAGAAAAAAAATGAGTGACTTGTACAAAAAAAAAAGCATCGACTGAACATAGCTTGCTGCATTTCTCAAAATGTGAAGCAGCTGTGTAATGAAAAAAAAAAAGTTACATGCATTTAAAAACACAAAAGAATCACAGAAAACAATGCGCCTTGCTCCTCATAGAAACACTAACCTGCCTCACTTCACCCCAACTATTCAGGTCAAAGTCAGACGAGCGGTTAAAAATTCCTCGACAACAATTGGTGAAAGATAGCATTTAAAATGCATATGTCACTCACCACTTGTTGCAATCGAATACATCCGACATGCCTGTGGCAGTGAATTGTGACATGCAATGGAGACTGAAACATGGCAACAGAATTTGCATTATGAAGCAGTTTAGTACCCGAAATCATACGGTCTGCTGTGGATCAGCCCAGCACGTTTCGCATTGGTTTCAATCCAAATGTTCAGGCTGCGTCACCATCAAATGCGCTGTAGGCTTACCATGCGATCATAGCCGCGAGGCTAATACTTCCTGCCCACTCTTGTTACTGTTGCCACACGCAATATTGCATTTTGTACTTGTAAATATTAAACTTGCTTTGTGCATACATGGTCCTTTGGTTATTGTGATCTGCAATTTGGAAGTGCTCCCAAGCTTTAACCAAAAGAACATCATCACAGCAAGTGTCACCTTTACAACTAGGCCACCTTCACTGCCACATGTTTTCATGACTGCGGCACAAGGATACAAAATAGTCCAATATGGAACGTCCCATACACAGATTTATAAAACACTCCCTGCACCGGTCCAATCCTTAACGTGCCGGTAGGATCAGTGCCAAACAATTACATTGCTCTGACAGACGTTGGAAGGGTCAGTCTTGAGTCATTAGACCAGAAGCGATGGCGTTGGCTTCTTCCCAGGCCATGCCTCTTTGGCATACTTCTTCTTCCTGGGCTCACTGCCATCGGCTGCCACTGCCATTGCCACCTGTTGTTGCTGTGCTGCAGACACAGCTGCTGCCATTGCCATCTCAACTTCACCTTCAGTTGGAAGCGCTGCCGAGTCAACTTCAGGTGCTGGGTTCGGCAAGGGCAACCCCAGCTTAGTACTGAGAGATGACGAGAACAAGTTTGGCGCTACTGAAGTAGGCGAGAGTGGCGAGGCTGACTCTGGCGGCAAGTCGTGGTAGAGGCTGGCAACGGGATTGCCCAGTGAGAGATGATGCTTCGGATACATGGCCAAAGCCAGTGACTCCATTTTCTGTCGCTTTGAGGCTGGGATGACTGTGGTTTGGATTAGGTTGCGGAAGCGGCCAACAGAAGGATCGACATCCTCTGGGTTGATGAGTTCTTCATCCTCATTAAAGCTTACGTATTTCTTCTTCCGCTTCCTAGGACGTATCTCCTCGTCCGGGATACCCAACATTGAGATTCGGCGGTTGTGAGCCGTATTGAATTCAGTCAGGTTGTCCAATTCTGTTTCAGTTTCAGGCAGACCCAGCAATCCACCCTCAGCATCTTCAGAGCTTTTCTCTAGCTCCTCCATTATTGGACGGGGAGCAGTCTGAGGCCTCTCACGAATTATGTACTGGCGGGTGGAAGCACCAAAATGGAAAGTGCTGTCGATGGGCAGTTGGGTTGGTTTGTTGGCCTCAAGACGCATAGTTCCAATGAAGGTCCCATGGGCTGCAAGAAAGGGATGCATTAGGCACGTCCCACACTATGGAAGTTTTCCAGGCACACTGACTAGTGCAAGACTGGCTGCGCAGAAACTGACAAATAAGCCTCAGGTGAGAATAACAATACTCTTTGCTGTAAGGTGAAGCAGAATCTCCAAGCAAATTGTTTCGCTAATGTTTCTTACAAATTAGCATTGAAAGCATATGCTAAAGGCTACTGAAAGCACAAATCAAAATGCATGATTAACAGAGCAGCATCAAAACCATTAATGGAGTTAAAACGTCACAGAAGCTCAAAAAGCAACAGCCTCGTAACTAGGGAATGTCAGCAACACAGTTTAAGTGGAAAGCATTATCAGGGAGGAAACTAAATGAGATTTCCATTTAAAATGTTGGCAGTCAAAGGCTGCAGTAACAATACAAAATTTATCTGTTACTTCACTCTGTACGTAGGTGTCAATTTAGGACTTCATTAATTGCAAAGCGCTTTTAAAATATTTTAAAAAATTATTCTGTAGTCCTTCTCGGTTGCGCTACGGGTAACTGACGCAACAAAAAGGTGCATGAATCGAGGGGTCAAATAAATTGTGGTAAGCCACAGAAACGTACATGTTAAAATCCACATCACGAAACAAAGGATATGAAGCTAAAATGGCAAATGCGGTTTGTTTACAAATGAAGCACACTCTATCAAGGCATGTCTTGCAAAAAAGTCTTGTGTTGAAAACTTCCATAGTGTGGGACGGGTTTTATTGTCTGGACCATAAGACAGACGATACTTAATCTGTCCTCTCTTAATTCTTACTAACACCTCATCAACTGGCACAAAATAATCTCTCTTTCAAACAATTGCTTTCATGCACACAATGTTAATAAATGTATAACATGAACTTTGCCCATTACATACTGGATTATTTCATAATTACCCCTTCAAAAACTGGCATATTCTGTATAATCCTTACATTGCCATGTACCAACTGAGCACTTTTCCTTGCCAATCCTGTCCTAAATTAAGACAAATACAATAGTTACATATGTACGTAAAGCAAGATTGCATACAAAGCTGAAAGTGACGAATTCTCCACTATCTGTACATCTAAAAGATTAATAAATCCCATCATGAACTTTGTATAACTATGTTACGGCAGGTGCGTGTCCACCGTACCTGTACAATGAAGGGTGGCCCAAAAAGTCCCTGCAACCGTATTTATTTCAGATATTACTTTCAGTTTTATTTATATATTTTGAACTCATTGTAAGTGGGACTTCCTGCTCCACCTTGCGGACAGTACGAGGATACTCACTGCTTCCCAAATCGACAAGAAAAGCCCTGTTGAGATGCTTGTGGTACACCAACGTAGAATGGACCCGCGAACAAGACGCATGATCAATGCAGAAGTCGTTCATCTGCGGATTCCTCCCGAACAGGTAGCACTTCTTCTCATCCAGCATCAGTTTCTGCGGATAGATTTACATTACGTACACTACACGCATTACATACACAAGCTGCGTACCTGTATGAGCTTATCTCCTTTCATGACGTCCAGATGGAGGCCAACGGGTGGCTTCCCCGCCCTGGAAATTAAACCAGCCATTAATCCGGTTCACACTATATGTGAACTAGTAACAGCTTAAATATAATATATAATAACATATATTAATAATAATTTAATAATAATGTGCATGATGCTTATCATGTGGATGAAAAACCTGATTTATTTCTTCATGTCTAATGGCAGATTTTCCTGCCCCTTCTGCCCTTGAAAATGTGGGGATATGCAGGGGCCGAACCTTCCCTTGGCCCCGGGGCGCCCCTGCCCCTTGTCCTACCCGTACTTTACGAGCCAAAAGGATTGAGCCGAGACCCTTACCAACTGGGCACGTCGTAATGGTTCGCCATCTTTTAGATATAATTTTTTTTTACATGAGGAAGTTGAAGAGGACGCTATCTAGTCGATACTATCCGGATGTCAACAACTTTATTTGACATTTTAAATAATTTAAATTAAACTAATTAAAATGAGAAGAGGCGTTTCTATTTTAAATTAAAATGTAAATGATGAACGCAATGTGATCAGGTCAGTTTAATTCAAAATCCGGCCAAAATCCCGCCTAATTGCTAATTACGGCCTAATTAATTAGGCGTTGACTCATTAAAATTGAGCGTTAAATTTGTCGGCCAACAAAGCCGGACTTTCACAACAATGCACAGAAGAGAGAGAGAGNGGGGGGGGGGGGGGAATTTGGGTTTTCACATTCAATATGACCTGCACTGACGCATGCGCACATCGCTTCAGTTTTAGCTCGCATTTTACGCGTAGCATACATTTTAATATCGCTACACAAGTGCTGATTTATGCTAAACTAGTAGTGAACACATTGCTAAAAATAGGCAACGCTGCCCTGGACGTAGTACGATATGCCACTACCAGTTGGCGCACATAGGGACAAAGTCACGCCTAGCCAATTCTATATAATTTTTTTATGATGAAACTGTAAAAAAAAAGAAGAAAAAGAGGAGAATTCTCACCAAAGAAACATCCGTTTCGTATGCTCCATGGGCGTAATGGGTTCCTCAGGTTCTTGCTTGCAGATGAGCCATAGTCCAACTTGTAATTCTTCCAGAACGCGACAATAAGTCCAGTCAGTACCGACAATGACCTCGGACCTCGGAGGGGTCAGCAGGTGACCGTTACCTACTGCTAGTACTGTACTCACCTGTAATGCTTTGCCCAGGGCACCGACGATGCGCGTCCACCCACGGCTGGGGTCACTGCTTGCTGACCTCCCTGTGTATAAGTATAGGAGGTCGATGACCGACAAGAGCAGCGGGTTATCAGTTCGTGGGGCTATAGATGCGGAAATAACGCGTGCAAAAGAGGGGGTCATACATCCTGGCGCATCCTGGGCTCTTCCGCGCCTGTCCATTCCCGGACGCATATTGCTGCCGTCAGATGTGAGAGGACCGTAACTCAATATCCACTTCCCTTGCGGCGAGAAAAGAAACCAAGTGTTACCGAAAGCATCCAAGAGGTGGCGTTGGGGGAAGGGGGAAAAAGGAACGGCATCCCAACTCCACCTGTTGGGTGCTTTTGGTACCACTGCTTTTTTATCGCCGTAAGGGGAAGTGGACATTGAGTTACGGTCTTCTCATATCTGACGGCAGATTGGCCGGCCCTTTCTGCTTCCCTCGCCTCTTTTGGACGCCATATTGAACACGGCTGCCATCTTGTCTATGCCGTCACGAAATGACGTCATCACTGAAAGCATAATTATGTTTGCCATTAAAAATATATATAACAGGAAGTGCATGTTTATTTTCAATTAGCGATCATTGTTCAAAGAATTATTGCACATAATTATAGTCAATAAATTGAAAAAGTATTATATAAAAATTAAAATATTATGGCATTAGGTCCTAAAAGACCCCATGGCACGGTTGCCGTAACTTTCAGGCACGTCACGGTTCCAGGGTTAAACCAAAGAACTATCTGACGTCACACCAGCTGCGTTTTCTGAGCATGCGCAGTATTATGCTTGCAGAGCTTTCAGAGCGATTCGAGATGGAGGCGGGGTTGAACGTGACGTCAGATCGTTCTTTCGGTTTTAAAACGGACTGTATGCGCATGCGCAGTAGTCTGCGTTATTCAGAGAGATTCGGGATGGAGGCGGGGCTGAACTTGACGTCAGATCGTTCTTTCGGTTTAAAACTGACTGTATGCGCATGCGCAGTAGTATGCGTTATTCAGAGCGATTCGGGATGGAGGCGGGGCTGGAACGTGACGTCAGATCGTTCTTTCGGTTTAAAACTGACTGTATGCGCATGCGCAGTAGTATGCGTTATTCAGAGCGATTCGGGATGGAGGCGGGGCTGAA